>CM042382.1:0-5000 GCA_023634145.1 Thymallus thymallus
TAGGGAAAGATAGGAACGGAAGGATTGAGAATAACAAAAATAGGGAAATACAGGATATATCTTTAGGACTAACAATTAGCATTAGTCAATGATAGACTGGCAATTTCATGTTAGCACCCAGCAGGGGTTGAACCAACAACCTCAGGGTTGAAGGAGCTGTGCTCTGACAACTGAGCCACAAAGGACCCTAGGGGTCAACAGAGAAAGATATATATATATATATATATATATATATGTGGGTAGGGAAATATATAGGTATGTGTGGGCGCGGGTGTATGGCTAGGTGTATGTGTGTGTGTGTGTGTGTGTGTGTGTGGGTGTATATATTTCTATATAAATCAACTTAGACAGTCTTACACATTCCCCATCCCCTCTTTCCCTCTCTTTCTTTTAAACCCCCCCTTTCCCCCCCCCCCCCCCCCCACCCCTACTCTCTTTTCACCAATCAGTAGTCTTACAGACTTAGATTGAAATTCAAAAGGGGCCAATAGAACATACACAGTAATGAACCAGCCAATAGGAAGGACAGTTAGAACATAGTAGAGGGAGTGACAGCAGATTCAACAAATGAAAATCAAGACATAGACATTTGGGCCCTTGGAGCAGTGGGAAGGTCTTCCCCTCTCCAACTGGCCCTTTATAAGCACTGGGGTTTTTCTCACTGGAAAAAAGATTCCCTCTGAAGAAGCAGAAAGACTGCGAAACGTCAGGGATTTTTTAACGGGACAACACAGTGGGCATCATATTGGATAAAGGGTTTTTTGATACTATTGTTTGATTTGTTTTTTAACTATACAATAATAAAAGTTAAGTTTTAATTGAAGATGTGGAGGGTTTTAGAATAAACTGGGTGAGAAAAACACTCCAACGGGAGAAGCTGACATCCAACTGCAACCCAGAGCTTTTTAATCTGTGCCTCTGAGCCAACAGAACTGGACAATATTCACCCCTGGAGCTACAACAACAAGTCCAGAAACGGGCTACAACACCTACAGCCTCAACCTCCATCTTCAAACCCCAGACTCAACCTTCATCTTCAACCCCAACCTCAACAACAAGGCGGTGAGAACCCACACTGAGCAGTACATCGTCTCGTACTGCTCAGAAATTCACATCTTGCAATTAAAACATACACCCACCCGGTTGGTGAACGCTGTTCTGTCCCTACCAGTGAGAGACACCCACCCCAACAGTTATAGGTAGCCATGCAGTCCCTTATGAGTATAGTAACGCAGCAACATAGCAATAGAGCCAGACAACCCCTCATTAACGGAGCCTTACACCCCCCTACTAATAGAGTCCCAAACCCCCCTCCTAGCAGACAGCCACGCCTAAACCAACCCCCTGATGAAGCTACAAGGCAAACGTCAAAACTGTATTTCAAGTTGATACAGGCAATTCACCACAAAGAAATTATTGATAAAGCCATCTCATGTCAAAGGTTCCCTAGTGGTATGATGAGACAGGTGAACAGACTCACCAATTTTATCAAGCCATCTTCACCAACAGACCACACTGCAGCCCAAGTATTAGCCAACACACAGCAATGGATGACCAATAACATGAACATACTACAGACACACTACCAGACAATTATCCAATCACTCACGCAACAATCCAACACATTCAACGCTCTTGCACTATACATAGCTATGGGCTGGGCCCAGAAGAGATACACACATAAACTCACACACACCACCATAACTACAGTTGAAACAATGCTGAACACCTCTCTAGAAACTCACCACAGACAACCCCTTAGGGCAACCCTCTCTGGCCACACAACAGAGCCCCTCTTCCCCTCATTATTAGCCTCCTCTCCGCAGCCAATAACTACACTGACTCCTGGTCTACTGGCCCCACGACAGAACCCCTGGCATATAGCCCCGGCTAAAGCCCAGGTCCCACCACAGTTGATTTCCTTGCCAACCACCTCAGCGCCAACTCCCTTTTCGTCCTCAGTGGAGGAGTTCCCTCCTTTACCCAAACTCCCTCTTCTAGCCAAGCCCCAGGCCCAATACAAACGACCAGTCTCATTGGGGCCACGCCCGACCCTATCTCAGTATTCTTCCACCGAGAAGTCTACCAATAAGCATCCTCCTACTCAGGGACAATTTTCCGCTGAGAATGGGGTCCGTACCTCAACACCCTCGTCCCCCATTTCTCTTTCCCAGACACAGATAGATGTTAGCAACATTGCTACAACCAACTCTCCGCCCCACTCTAAGAACAACACGGTACCCATTCCCCCTTCCTCTCCCAAGTCAAAAGGAGAGGACATCATGAGGACCTCTACCTCCACTTCCCCTCACAACCCACAGAGATCAAATAACCCATTGACCACCCAGGAGTACAGTATTCCTAGCATTATTGGTCCCCCATCACCCACCATAGACTCCAACCCCGAACTCCCAATCATGAACTCCTTTAATTCAATTCAGACCCCAGTTGAGTTCCACCATAGGGCCTGCAGCCAGCCAGAAACCCTTGGTGTTACAGCAATACTCCCCAGCCCTCTGGTTAGCACTCCTACTACCATGATAAATAAATATAGTAATGTGGCAGTGAAAAACTTGGAAAGGATTTCACCTCTATCTCTCTCACCAACAGGAGGCGCCAGCTCAGGGGGTCACACTATGAATGGGCAGCTCCAGGGGCAAATGACGATTGATGGGCCAAACAATGGGCAACACCCCAAAAACACCCAATCTGAGCCCTCCCAAAAAGACACCAAGTCACTGCCAGTCATAGACCCCTATAGAACTGACGCCTCAACACAGCCACCCCAGCCCAAACCCCAGCCCGAGACCCAGCAACAATCACAGCACCAACCCCCACCCCTAGTAACCCTACAGAAACCGTCTTATCATAAAGCTAGACCCAAAAGCAAGGTGGCGGACTGGAATTTTAAAGCAAACAAACCAATACTGGTGTTGGGAGACTCTAATGTGAACAGAATTCCTCCATTTCACAACCCAAACATACAAATTGACAGCTACCCAGGGGCAACTTTCTACCATTTTATAAAGGTCCTGGAGAAAACAGCGGTCCAGGTAGACCCCAGCATAGTGGTTCTCTCGGTGGGCATAAACAACATGGATAATGACCCATACAAAACCTCAACCAAACAGATTGCATCAATGCTTAGGGAAGCCAGAGTCACTTTCCCTAACGCAATGATCTACATCCCCATCATCAACCACTCACAACTCCTTTCACCAGACCAGAAACGGAACCTAAAAGTCATTAACGGTTACATCACCACACATAGCCCATTTCTCTTTGAGATACCACACGACACATTCCACACAACAACAGACCTGATACACTGGACAACAACCACAGCAGACATCATTTTTAAGAATTGGTGTGATCAACTAAATTTACAATAGTTTCTAGCCACATCTTGGACCAACCTAGCAACACCGCTTTGACCTCTCCCCAACCCTCTCCCCTCTCCCTCTCCCTCTCCCTTCCTGTCCCAGCTCCTTCCTTAGATCCTCCAGCAGAAGATACAGTTCGCCCCTCGATATCAAACATTATGAATTTGTCCAAATCTTTTCAACTTACAGCAGCACAGGCCAAACTCCTGGAGAGAGGGTTGTCCTTCATCCCCCGTCCCGTCCAATTTGACTGGGAGGAACTTCATAGGGACACCTACAAATACCATAGACGACTTAAACTTCTGGACTATTTTGACTATCAGTCAAATGACAACTACTCACCATTCACCCTCCCTTCTACCTGGGAACCTAAGTTGTCCCAGGTAGACAGGAGGGTACGGACCCTAATCAGCACGGACCAAGACACCCTTCATAACTACCATAGTCAGGCAGATAGACAGGACAACCTCACTGGCACAGAAAGACAAGCAATAACAGAACTCATAAAGAACCCTAACATAATACTGAAACCAGCAGATAAGGGATCAAAGACAGTGATCCTAGACAAACATCAATACATATACGAGGCAAACAGACAGTTATCCAACACCAAGTACTATATACCCATAGAAAACAGCCTACAACCACAGACTCAGACTAAACTACGTAGAATAGTACAAACACTTCATGAAAAACGATACATCACTAAAAAACAACGAGACTTTTTATTTGGACCAGACACCCCACGACCCAGACTGTTTTACCTACTGTGTAAAATTCACAAAGAACCAGACACCTGGACAATTCCCCATGAAGTTCCTCCTGGCAGGCCCATCGTATCAGACTGCAATAGTGAATCGTACAACATAGCTCAATACATTGACCATCATATCAACCCTCTCTCCACTAGACACCCTAGTTATCTCAGAGACACATACCACTTTCTGGAGAAGATTAAACCCATCGTTGTTCCCTCCAAAACATACATATTCACAATAGATATTGATAGCTTATACACTAACATAAACACAGCAACAGGAATACAGACGGTTAGAAATCTTTTCAAGGCACACCCAGATAAGGATAGACCGGATAATGAGTTACTACAATTATTAGAAATTAGTCTTACACACAACGATTTTATATTTAATGATAGGCACTACTTACAGGTGGAGGGAACAGCGATGGGGAAGAAATTTGCCCCTGCATATGCAAACATCTACATGGCTGAATGGGAGAGAGAGGCGTTGGCAAAGTGCCCACATCAACCAACATTTTATTACAGATTTTTAGATGACATAATAGGAGCCTGGCCCCATGACATCCAACTATTCACAGAATTCATCAGCATCCTCAACAGTCACCACCCGTCCATTAAGGTTAAATACACAATAGATCCATGTGAAATACACTTTTTAGATACTACAGTTTTCTTTAATCAGATAAACCAGGATCAAAAAACATTACTCACTAAAGTTTATTTCAAACCAACAGACACACATGCTCTACTCCATAAACACAGCTATCATCCCAAACATACATTTAAAGGTATCATCAAATCACAAATTATACGGTTTCACAGGATATCCTCCTGCCAACACGATCTGGAAAAATCAA
>CM042382.1:7500-162500 GCA_023634145.1 Thymallus thymallus
GTTACTATATCTCTAGTAACCCATTATACTCTTCATATGTTACTATATCTCTAGTAACCCATTATACTCTTCATATGTTACTATATCTCTAGTAACCCATTATACTCTTCATATGTTACTATATCTCTAGTAACCCATTATACTCTTCATATGTTACTATATCTCTAGTAACCCATTATACTCTTCATATGTTACTATATCTCTAGTAACCCATTATACTCTTCATATGTTACTATATCTCTAGTAACCCATTATACTCCATATGATGTTACTTTATCTCTAGTAACCCATTATACTCTTCATGTTACTATATCTCTAGTAACCCATTATACTCCATATGATGTTACTTTATCTCTAGTAACCCATTATACTCTTCATATGTTACTATATATCTAGTAACCCATTATGCTCCATATGATGTTACTTTATCTCTAGTAACCCATTATACTCTTCATATGTTACTATATCTCTAGTAACCCATTATACTCCATATGATGTTACTATATCTGTAGTAACCCATTTTACTCTTCATATGTTACTATATCTCTAGTAACCCATTATACTCTTCATATGTTACTATATCTCTAGTAACCCATTATACTCTTCATATGTTACTATATCTCTAGTAACCCATTATACTCTTCATATGTTACTTTATCTCTAGTAACCCATTATACTCTTCATATGTTACTATATCTCTAGTAACCCATTATACTCCATATGATGTTACTTTATCTCTAGTAACCCATTATACTCTTCATATGTTACTATATATCTAGTAACCCATTATACTCTTCATATGTTACTATATCTCTAGTAACCCATTATACTCTTCATATGTTACTATATCTCTAGTAACCCATTATACTCTTCATATGTTACTATATCTCTAGTAACCCATTATACTCTTCATATGTTACTTTATCTCTAGTAACCCATTATACTCTTCATATGTTACTATATCTCTAGTAACCCATTATACTCTTCATATGTTACTATATCTCTAGTAACCCATTAAACTCTTCATATGTTACTATATCTCTAGTAACCCATTATACTCTTCATATGTTACTATATCTCTAGTAACCCATTATACTCTTCATATGTTACTATATCTCTAATTATTTACACTAGTGTTCTATTCAAACAGGGGTTTAGATATTTACACTAGTGTTCTATTCAGACAGGGGTTTAAATATTTACACTAGTGTTCTATTCAGACAGGGGTTTAAATATTTACACTAGTGTTCTATTCAGACAGGGGTTTAAATATTTACACTAGTGTTCTATTCAGACAGGGGTTTAAATATTTACACTAGTGTTCTATTCAGACAGGGGTTTAGATATTTACACTAGTGTTCTATTCAGACAGGGGTTTAGATATTTACACTAGTGTTCTATTCAGACAGGGGTTTAGATATTTACACTAGTGTTCTATTCAGACAGGGGTTTAAATATTTACACTAGTGTGTGAATTGGAGTGGGTGTAGGGTTTCCAGAATGATGGTGTTGATGTGAGCCATGAAAAAGCCTTTTAAAGCACTTCATGGCTACCGACGTGAGGGCTACATTCCGGTAGTCATTTAGGCAGATTACCTTCGCTTGCTTGGGCACAGTGATTATGGTTGTCTGCTTAAGACAAGGTATTATAGACTTGGTCAGGGACAGGTTGAAAATGTCAGTGAAGACACTTGCCAGTTGGTCCGCGCATGCTCTGAGTACACGTCCTGGTAATCCATCTGGCCCCACGGCCTTGTGAATGTTGACCTTTTTAAAGGTTACAGCTACGGAGAGAGTGATCACACAGTCGTCCAGAACAGCTGGTGCTCTCATGCATGCTTCAGTGCGGCTTGCCTTGAAGCGAGCATAAAAGTTATTTAGCCCGTATGGTAGGCTTGCGTCAATGGGCAGCTCGCGGCTGGGTTTCTCTTTGTAGTCCGTAATAGTTTGCAAGCCCTGCCACATTCGACGAGAGTCAGAGCCGGTGTAGTAGGATTCAATCTTAGTCCTGTATTGATGCTTTGCCTGTTTGATGGTTCGTCTGAGGGCATAGCGGGACTTCTTATAAGCGTCCGGATTAGTGTCCTGCTCCTTGAAAGCTGCAGCTCTAGCCTTTAGCTCAGCGCGGATGTTGCCGGTAATCCATGGCTTCAAGTTGGGATATGTACGTATGGTCATTGTGGGGATGACGTCGGCGATGCAGTTATTGATGAAGCCGGTGACTGAGGTGGTATTCTCCTCAATGCCATTGTATGAATCCGGGAACATATTCCAGTCTGTTTTATCAAAACAGTCCTGTAGTGTAGTGTAGCATCCGCATTAAAGGGTACCTGCATTAAAGTCCCCGGCCACTAGGGATGAGCATTTTCTTGTTTGCTTATGGCCTTATACAGCTCGTTGAGTGTGGTCTTAGTGCCAGCATCGTTTTGTGGTGGTAAATACTGCCCTACCAAGCAAAATAGCAGTAACTGCTTATAGCTTGGAACTGAGAAAAATGTATTTTATTTACCTTGGTTTCACAGTAACTTTATGCAGTTACTGCTAACATGACCCCATTTTCTCCTAAACACAATACAATAGAGGCAGGATACTTGTCCATGTATTTAATGTATCAGAAATGACATTAACTCATTTTGGACCAAATGAGCAGTTACTGCCTTTTAGCTTGGTAGGAAAAATATATGAAAACTCTCTTGGTAGAGAATACATTAATATTAGACAATATTAGAAACCAAAACAAATAAGTTCAGAAATTAAGTTGTGTAATAATGTGAAATTACACAGGGAAAAAGTATTGAACACACTTACTGATATTTATTTAATACTTTGTACTAAAGCCTTTGTTGGTAATGACAGCTTCAAGACGCCTCCTGTATGGAGAAACTAGTCGCATGCATTGCTCTGGTGTGATTTTGGCCCATTCTTCCACACAAACAGTCTTCAAATCTTGAAGGTTCCGTGGGCCTCTTCTATGAATCTTGATCTTCAGTTCTTTCCATAGATTTTCAATGGGATTTAAGTCAGGTGATTGGCTGGGCCATTCTAGCAGCTTTATTTTCTTTCTTTGAAACCAATTGAGAGTTTCCTTGGCTGTGTGTTTGGGATCATTGTCTTGCTGAAATGTCCACCCTCGTTTCATCTTCATCATCCTGGTAGATGGCAGCAGATTTTTGTCAAGAATGTCTCTGTAAATTTGCCCATTCATCCTTCCTTCAATTATGTGAAGTTTGCCAGTACCATTTGCTGAAAAGCAGCCCCACACCATGATGTTCCCACCTCCAAACTTCACTGTTGGTATGGTGTTTTTAGGGTGATGTGCAGTGCCATTTCTCCTCCAAACATGGTGTGTATTATGACATCCAAACAGTTCAATTTTGCTCTCATCTGACCACACTATATTCTCCCAGTATTTCACTGGCTTTTCCAAATGTTGTGCAGCAAACTTTAAACGAACTTCAACATGCTTTTTTTTCAGTAATGGAGTCTTGCGTGGTGAGCGTGCATACAGGCCATGGCGGTGGAGTGCATTACTTACTGTTTTCTTTGAGACAACAGTACCTGCTAATTGCAGGTCTTTTTGAAGCTCTCCACAAGTGGTCCTTGGCTCTTGGACAACTCTTCTGATTATTCTTTTCACTCCTCTGTCAGAAATCTTGCGAGGAGCACCTGGTCGAGGCAAATTTATGGTGAAATGATTGTCTTTCCACTTCCGTATTATGGCCCCAACAGTGCTCACTGGAACATTCAGAAGCTTAGAAATGTGCCTATAACCAATGCCATCATTATGTTTTGCAACAATTAGGTTGCGAATGTCTTGAGACAGCACTTTGCTTTTACCCATCATGAGATGTGTCTTGTGTGACACCTTGGCAATGAGACCTTTTTGTAGACCATCAGTTGGGACTGAACCAGCTGATATTAATTTGCACTGACAGGGGGCTGGATTGCTTTTTAATTACTGATAGTTTTCAGCTGTTGTCTTGGCTTTCCATGCCTTTTTGCACCTCCCTTTCTTCATGTGTTCAATACTTTTTCCCTGTGTCATTTCACATTATTACATCTGAACTTATTTGTTTTGGTTTCTTTGTATGTATGGATTACTTGGGTTGTTACCAACATCTGGTGAAAAGTTCATGTCAATAGCACCTTTGGAAATATATTTACTGAGAAATATGGTGACGTGTTCAATACTTATTTCACCAGCTGTATTAAACATTAAACATTGCAATACATATTACATGATATAGTATACATTACACAATGTATGAAACATTACAAACATTACACATTACATTATGAATTACATTACATTATATAGTATACATTACACAATATGAAACGTTACACATTATGAATTACATTACATTATATAGTATACATTACACAATATGAAACGTTACACATTATGAATTACATTATATAGTATACATTACACAATATGAAACATTACACATTATGAATTACATTACATTATACAGTATACATTACACAATATATTATTACGAATACATTATGCATTACATATTATACTATACATTAACACTATACATTATGTATATATTACTTATTATACATTACACATTACACATCATACATGACACTACTAATGACATTATAAATTACATATTATGAATGACATATTATACATGATGTAAATATTACATTATATAGTATACATTACACAACATTACACATTATGAATAACATTACATTATATAGTATACATTACACAATATGAAACATTACACATTATGAATTACATTACATTATATAGTATACATTACACAATATGAAACATTACACATTATGAATTACATTACATTATATAGTATACATTACACAATATATTGAACATTACACATACATTACATATGAATTACATTATGCATATATTACATTATACATTACATATTACACATTACATTATATAGTATACATTAGACAATATATTAAACATTACACATACATGACACTAATCATAACATTATACATTATGTATATATTACATTATAAATTGCACATTACATTATACTTAAGCAATAAGGCCCGAGGGGTGTGGTATATGGCCAATATACCATGGTTGCGTTGTTCTTATGCACAACGCAACGCGGAGTTCCTGGATACAACCCTTAGTCGTGGTATATTGGCCATATTCCACAAACCCCCGAGGTGCCTTATTGCTATTATAAACTGGTTACCACCATAATTAGAGCAGTCAAAATAAATGTTTTGTCATACCCATGGTATACGGTCTGATATAACACGGGTGTCAGCCAATCAGCATTCAGCGCTCGAATCACCCAGTTTACAATACTGGGTAGAAAATTCTAAACAGATTTGGACGTACAACAGTGCAGCTGCTGCTTAGCACTGGATTTCTTAAAATGCTACTAAACGAAGAAATTACATGCACCTGCGTGTTAAAACAAACTTGCTTGCAAACAAAAACCACAAGAATAAACCAGCAGATCAGTTGGTCTCTCACTTTTATTGAGTCAAACGAGTTAGATGCCAGACAGCCACTTCTAGGTTCTCTACTCTTGGCCCAATTAAATATCCATGGATCAGGAACATTGAAAATAGCAAGGCTGGTAATTAATCACTAATATTTATTGTAAGAATATAGACCCAGTGAATTGTAAGAAACTTGAGTACAGTAAGCTATAGTTCAGAACAGTACTGAACAGTACTGAACTACATCCTACTGTGTCCTCTACTGTATCATATTGAATTAAGACAAGATTGTATTAATGGGTTATATACATTGGAAATGAAAGGTAGACCATCAAGCTTTACATTCATAAAAGGTAGAGTAAATTGCAGCATAAGGAAATACCTCATTTCAGTTGTACAGATTGATTGTCAATAGTTATATATGTGCTTAGTCTGCTGAAATATTAGGCTTCATTCATACTGCAGATAATACCCACCAGTGGACTAAATAGTCTTGAAAAATGTTTGCAGCAACCAGGATCACATCAGATTGTTTTGTCACATGCTTTGTAAACAACAGGTGTAGCTAGATAGCTAATGTTGTGTTGCTGCTGTTTGGTTTCACTAACCCATATTCAAAAGATGAGCCAGCAGGCTATATGGCTGCTTCTGGATCTGTCATAAGCGTTTCGAGAGAACCTCGCCACAAATGTCAACCAGTATCTTCGACTTCGCCATCTATTGTTATCTAAAGTTTTTGCATCTTCATAGAAATGATTAGAATAAGATTAAGCTCCGGTAATATGGATAACTATTGAAAGGTTTGGGATAGAGATGTGTTTTCTACATTGTAATGGACACGGTGCAAACTTTGGTAGGTAGGCTGCTGCCAGGCTTCGACTTCGGTACAGAAAAGTCAGCTGTCATCATAGGCTACTATCTATCTATCTATCTATCTATCTAGCTGCAGCAATCAAAGCAGTGGAGCAAAACCATTAATCTTGTGGCGACAGGGGGAGCTGGGTTGCAAAACACAATCATAGCACGCATTTCAACCAATTGTAAAATGGACATTGTAAAATTATCCAATGGATTATGATACTTTTCTGTTAAAAAAGTTTAATTAAAAAATTTGCACCATGGCTCAGGCAGCCAAGTGAATATCCCACTTCAAGGCCAGATATGTCATAGTTTGACTGAAACAATGACCCATTGATGTAAATCATTGTACAACACCATGGGTCAGATCTGTCCATTGTCCTTCTGCTGGAAGAAGTGGATTTCTGCTGATGTGGGTGTTTAAAACATCGACATCAGCTTTAGGGAGGGGTTATATAGCGGCCAATAGTAGTTGTGCGGGTGATCTTAGCGCATATCGTGTTGAGACTGACCCACAAAGTCATTTTGGAAGAATTGTAACATCCTTCATGTGTCATAATATGAACAAATATGGAGTATGATGGGGCAGGGTTAAATACTTAACTTACATTTAAACACATTTAACTCAAAAGTGATGGCTCACGACACACTACACATTGTATTGTAGCTTGTGGTTATATGGGCTAAACCCGGGGGGCATGGGCTAACCCCGGGGGAATGGGCTAACCCCGGGGGCTAAGGGACAGATCGAAATGTACAGAATGGTTACCTGGAGGAGATTTGGAGAGGGTCATGCCTTTTATATATCTGTCATGGGGAGGGTTTAGTATTTCTTTTAATCGAGTCCAGGGGAGGGTCATGTAATTTATATTTCTGTCATGGGGAGGGTTTAGTATTGTTTAAATCGAGTCCAGGGGAGGGTCATGCTTTTTGTTTATCTGTTGTGGGGAAGGTTTAGTGTTGTTGTATCTAGTCCAGGGGAGGGTTTAGTATTTTTTAAATCTAGTCCAGGGGAGGGTTTAGTATTTTTGTATCTAGTCCAGGGGAGGGTTTAGTATTTTTGTATCTAGTCCAGGGGAGGGTTTAGTATTGTTGTATCTAGTCCAGGGGAGGGTTTAGTATTGTTGTATCTAGTCCAGGGGAGGGTTTAGTATTGTTGTATCTAGTCCAGGGGAGGGTTTAGTATTGTTGTATCTAGTCCAGGGGAGGGTTTAGTATTGTTGTATCTAGTCCAGGGGAGGGTTTAGTATTGTTGTATCTAGTCCAGGGGAGGGTTTAGTATTGTTGTATCTAGTCCAGGGGAGGGTTTAGTATTGTTGTATCTAGTCCAGGGGAGGGTTTAGTATTGTTGTATCTAGTCCAGGGGAGGGTTTAGTGTTGTTGTATCTAGTCCAGGGGAGGGTTTAGTGTTGTTGTATCTAGTCCAGGGGAGGGTTTAGTATTGTTGTATCTAGTCCAGGGGAGGGTTTAGTGTTGTTGTATCTAGTCCAGGGGAGGGTTTAGTGTTGTTGTATCTAGTCCAGGGGAGGGTTTAGTATTGTTGTATCTAGTCCAGGGGAGGGTTTAGTGTTGTTGTATCTAGTCCAGGGGAGGGTTTAGTGTTGTTGTATCTAGTCCAGGGGAGGGTTTAGTGTTGTTGTATCTAGTCCAGGGGAGGGTTTAGTATTGTTGTATCTAGTCCAGGGGAGGGTTTAGTGTTGTTGTATCTAGTCCAGGGGAGGGTTTAGTGTTGTTGTATCTAGTCCAGGGGAGGGTTTAGTGTTGTTGTATCTAGTCCAGGGGAGGGTTTAGTGTTGTTGTATCTAGTCCAGGGGAGGGTTTAGTGTTGTTGTATCTAGTCCAGGGGAGGGTTTAGTATTGTTGTATCTAGTCCAGGGGAGGGTTTAGTGTTGTTGTATCTAGTCCAGGGGAGGGTTTAGTGTTGTTGTATCTAGTCCAGGGGAGGGTTTAGTGTTGTTGTATCTAGTCCAGGGGAGGGTTTAGTGTTGTTGTATCTAGTCCAGGGGAGGGTTTAGTATTTTTTAAATCTAGTCCAGGGGAGGGTTTAGTATTTTTGTATCTAGTCCAGGGGAGGGTTTAGTATTTTTGTATCTAGTCCAGGGGAGGGTTTAGTATTGTTGTATCTAGTCCAGGGGAGGGTTTAGTATTGTTGTATCTAGTCCAGGGGAGGGTTTAGTATTGTTGTATCTAGTCCAGGGGAGGGTTTAGTATTGTTGTATCTAGTCCAGGGGAGGGTTTAGTATTGTTGTATCTAGTCCAGGGGAGGGTTTAGTATTGTTGTATCTAGTCCAGGGGAGGGTTTAGTATTGTTGTATCTAGTCCAGGGGAGGGTTTAGTATTGTTGTATCTAGTCCAGGGGAGGGTTTAGTATTTTTGTATCTAGTCCAGGGGAGGGTTTAGTATTGTTGTATCTAGTCCAGGGGAGGATTTAGTATTGTTGTATCTAGTCCAGGGGAGGGTTTAGTATTGTTGTATCTAGTCCAGGGGAGGGTTTAGTATTTTTGTATCTAGTCCAGGGGAGGGTTTAGTATTGTTGTATCTAGTCCAGGGGAGGGTTTAGTGTTGTTGTATCTAGTCCAGGGGAGGGTTTAGTGTTGTTGTATCTAGTCCAGGGGAGGGTTTAGTATTGTTGTATCTAGTCCAGGGGAGGGTTTAGTGTTGTTGTATCTAGTCCAGGGGAGGGTTTAGTGTTGTTGTATCTAGTCCAGGGGAGGGTTTAGTATTGTTGTATCTAGTCCAGGGGAGGGTTTAGTGTTGTTGTATCTAGTCCAGGGGAGGGTTTAGTGTTGTTGTATCTAGTCCAGGGGAGGGTTTAGTGTTGTTGTATCTAGTCCAGGGGAGGGTTTAGTATTGTTGTATCTAGTCCAGGGGAGGGTTTAGTGTTGTTGTATCTAGTCCAGGGGAGGGTTTAGTGTTGTTGTATCTAGTCCAGGGGAGGGTTTAGTGTTGTTGTATCTAGTCCAGGGGAGGGTTTAGTGTTGTTGTATCTAGTCCAGGGGAGGGTTTAGTGTTGTTGTATCTAGTCCAGGGGAGGGTTTAGTATTGTTGTATCTAGTCCAGGGGAGGGTTTAGTATTGTTGTATCTAGTCCAGGGGAGGGTTTAGTGTTGTTGTATCTAGTCCAGGGGAGGGTTTAGTGTTGTTGTATCTAGTCCAGGGGAGGGTTTAGTGTTGTTGTATCTAGTCCAGGGGAGGGTTTAGTGTTGTTGTATCTAGTCCAGGGGAGGGTTTAGTATTGTTGTATCTAGTCCAGGGGAGGGTTTAGTGTTGTTGTATCTAGTCCAGGGAAGGGTTTAGTGTTGTTATATCTAGTCCAGGGGAGGGTTTAGTGTTGTTGTATCTAGTCCAGGGGAGGGTTTAGTGTTGTTGTATCTAGTCCAGGGGAGGGTTTAGTGTTGTTGTATCTAGTCCAGGGGAGGGTTTAGTGTTGTTGTATCTAGTCCAGGGGAGGGTTTAGTGTTGTTGTATCTAGTCCAGGGGAGGGTTTAGTGTTGTTGTATCTAGTCCAGGGGAGGGTTTAGTGTTGTTGTATCTAGTCCAGTGGAGGGTTTAGTGTTGTTGTATCTAGTCCAGGGGAGGGTTTAGTATTGTTGTATCTAGTCCAGGGGAGGGTTTAGTGTTGTTGTATCTAGTCCAGGGGAGGGTTTAGTGTTGTTGTATCTAGTCCAGGGGAGGGTTTAGTGTTGTTGTATCTAGTCCAGGGGAGGGTTTAGTATTGTTGTATCTAGTCCAGGGGAGGGTTTAGTGTTGTTGTATCTAGTCCAGGGGAGGGTTTAGTGTTGTTGTATCTAGTCCAGGGGAGGGTTTAGTGTTGTTGTATCTAGTCCAGGGGAGGGTCATGTAATTTATATTTCTGTCATGGGGAGGGTTTAGTGTTGTTGTATCTAGTCCAGGGGAGGGTTTAGTGTTGTTGTATCTAGACCAGGGGAGGGTCATGTAATTTATATTTCTGTCATGGGGAGGGTTTAGTGTTGTTGTATCTAGTCCAGGGGAGGGTTTAGTGTTGTTGTATCTAGTCCAGGGGAGGGTCATGTAATTTATATTTCTGTCATGGGGAGGGTTTAGTGTTGTTGTATCTAGTCCAGGGGAGGGTTTAGTATTGTTGTATCTAGTCCAGGGGAGGGTTTAGTGTTGTTGTATCTAGTCCAGGGGAGGGTTTAGTGTTGTTGTATCTAGTCCAGGGGAGGGTTTAGTATTGTTGTATCTAGTCCAGGGGAGGGTTTAGTATTGTTGTATCTAGTCCAGGGGAGGGTTTAGTATTGTTGTATCTAGTCCAGGGGAGGGTCATGTAATTTGTAATGGATGAAATATCAATATTTCTCAGCGTTTTAGAATGAGTTGCCTATCTTTTTCTCTGCTGAGCGTGCATAATCTCTTAGTGTGGTCTCAATCAAACAACCTTAACCCTACAGGATATAGGCTATAAGTGCCTGCTCGGAGAAACACATAGCAAAGTTAGATTTCTAAGATAGCTGCTGGGATAGTGTAAATAAAACTAGACTGCATTGGATATACATGTTTGTGTGCTGCTTAACCAATGGCTGGGCTGTGTAGGCCTATGGTAGCAGTTCAGGAGAAGAGTCAAAGGCTCACTGAATCCTGATGATGTAATCTCTTTGGAACATGCTTAACATTTTGCTGGCACATAGAGCATGGAAACACTGTGCAACAAATACTTGAAAGGGGTATAGTTCAAATGGAGGTAGGAGGGGGAGAGAACCGGCTACAGGTGTATTATGGGAATTTGAGAAATTGCAAAAATCCTCAATCAAAATAAATGTTAGATCACATTTACCATATTATTTTTGGGAAGCTCAACTGATTTTGAGTTTGGACATATACAATACATATACAATACATATACAATACACATACAATACATATACAATACATATACAATACATATACAATACACATACAATACACATACAATACACATACAATACATATACGATACATATACAGTACACATACAATACACATACAATACACATACAATACACATACAATGCACATACAATACACATACAATACACATACAATACACATAAAATACACATACAATACACATACAATACACATAAAATACACATACAATACACATACAATACATACAATTGATATGTGAAAACTATTTATAAGATGAGTAGTTTCAGATTTTCTGATCTCACTTCGTTTAAAACACTTGCTCTGCTTGGCACGTTCAAGTCCACAATGTAGGGGGGAGGTTCTAAGGGTTCTGCTAGATGGTGGTGGACAGAGAGATCAGTCAATTAAAATTGCCGGATTTCACCGCTCCTGCCATAGACTCCCAGTCAAGTCCAGTTCTGAGGCGCTGTGAAACCAGACTTCTCGACAGAGAGAGAGCTGGCTGCTGGGTGAGACTAGAACATACTCTCTCTGCGGAAGAGGCGGAGCTTGGTCAGAAAGTTGAAGTAAGTGAATGTCAGGCAGACCAACAGGTTCTTCATTGGATAAAGCAGTGGCGTGACGAAACCGTGGACAGAGATCAGAGCCAGACGCAGCAGCAGAAAGGGCAGGTCCTGCAGGAAGAAGCCAGCTGATGGCAGCAGAGCGCTGTGAGGCGTCACTGCCAGACGGAGACAGGACAGAAAGGCCAGGATGTAGACAGCAAACACCCAGCCAGAGTAAAACACGTCTGGAATCCCCGCCACACGCACCAGCTCCACCACATCCATCCAGAACAGGAAACTGTGAACAAACACCTCTGATCTCATATCCTGGGACCACAGGACATGGAGCGGGCCAGAGTGGGAGTGTGAAAAGGAGGAGTACAGGTAAGCCGCGCTGGCTGGTTGTGAGCCGACTGCTTCCTGGTCCCTCCATCTCCCTGTAGCCGAGCCGTTCCCCAACACCCTGTTCTGCCCCCTCTCATAGTACAGCTGGCCCGACACGCTGTTCACCTGCTCCAGGTGGGTCAGAACAGGACCCGGCATGTCCAGATCCATCTCCACACTGTCTGCTGGAGGAGATAACAGGACATTATCATATAGTAGTATCAGTGGAGCCCACATTGATCTTGTCCCTGCTTATTTTATACAATTAGGTCATGCCTTTCATTAAATAACAGAAAACAGACCATTCAGTCGACATTCTTACCGGTTATAGACTATGGCGATATCGTCTACATCAGGTGTGTCAAACTCATTTTGCCTGAAAATGTGTTATAATTCCTCGCTGACAAAATGTGCAAAAATGATCTAAATCGATTGTTTTGGGATTTTCAATACGGTCCAGCTTTCATTTTCAGTGAGCTGGACACAATCAAGAAACTATGTTTGGTTTTAGTCATTTCTAAACTTCCAATGCAGCCATTTTTATCTCTTTCAAATAATTTCTGGGTAAGAACTAAGTATCTTGACGTGATTGTTTTCAATCAAAATGGTCAAAAATAAACAAAAAAGGTTCCTTAGCAAAGAGCAATTTCTCAAGCTTGAATTTTGTCTGTGAGTGGTATGAGTGGGGAGGGGACAACTGAAAACTAGCTGTTATTGGCAGAGAGGTTTGGAACTCTTTCTTTTTGGTCTATTAACTAATGTACCGCCTAGTGATGTCACTCAAAAACACAAAAACTGGCTGAAATTTCAGGTAGTCTTTTGAAACAGCTCTTACACTAAAGGGGCATTATCGTCAATTTCACTGAATTATTCCAACATCATAATGTGGAAAAATATATAAAACAAAGACAAAAAAATCAGTTTTTTTGACTGCACTGGGCCTTTAAAGTACAGCTGGTGAAATAAGTATTGAACACGTCACCAATTTTCTCAGTAAATATATTTCCAAAGGTGCTATTGACATGAAAGTTTCACCAGATGTTGGTAACAACCCAAGTAATCCATACATACAAAGAAACCAAAACAAATAAGTTCAGAAATTAAGTTATGTCTAATAATGTGAAATTACACAGGGAAAAAGTATTGAACACATGAAGAAAGGGAGGTGCAAAAAGGCATGGAAAGCCAAGACAAACTATCAGTAATTAAAAAGCAATCCAGCCCCCTGTCAGTGCAAATTAATATCAGCTGGTTCAGTCCCAACTGATGGCCTACAAAAAGGTCTCATTGCCAAGGTGTCACACAAGACACATCTCATGATGGGTAAAAGCAAAGAGCTGTCTCAAGACCTTCGCAACCTAATTGTTGCAAAACATAATGATGGCAATGGTTATAGGCGCATTTCTAAGCTTCTGAATGTTCCAGTGAGACCTGTTGGGGCCATAATACAGAAGACAATCATTTCACCATAAATTTGCCTCGACCAGGTGCTCCTCGCAAGATTTCTGACAGAGGACTGAAAAGAATAATCAGAAGAGTTGTCCAAGAGCCAAGGACCACTTGTGGAGAGCTTCAAAAAGACCTGCAATTAGCAGGTACTGTTGTCTCAAAGAAAACAGTAAGTAATGCACTCCACCGCCATGGCCTGTATGCACGCTCACCACGCAAGACTCCATTGCTGAAAAAAAAGCTTGTTTAAAGTTTGCTGCACAACATTTGGAAAAGCCAGTGAAATACTGGGAGAATATAGTGTGGTCAGATGAGAGCAAAATTGAACTGTTTGGATGTCATAATACACACCATGTTTGGAGGAGAAATGGCACTGCACATCACCCTAAAAACACCATACCAACAGTGAAGTTTGGAGGTGGGAACATCATGGTGTGGGGCTGCTTTTCAGCAAATGGTACTGGCAAACTTCACATAATTGAAGGAAGGATGAATGGGCAAATTTACAGAGACATTCTTGACAAAAATCTGCTGCCATCTACCAGGATGATGAAGATGAAACGAGGGTGGACATTTCAGCAAGACAATGATCCCAAACACACAGCCAAGGAAACTCTCAATTGGTTTCAAAGAAAGAAAATAAACCTGCTAGAATGGCCCAGCCAATCACCTGACTTAAATCCCATTGAAAATCTATGGAAAGAACTGAAGATCAAGATTCATAGAAGAGACCCACGGAACCTTCAAGATTTGAAGACTGTTTGTGTGGAAGAATGGGCCAAAATCACACCAGAGCAATGCATGCGACTAGTTTCTCCATACAGGAGGCGTCTTGAAGCTGTCATTACCAACAAAGGCTTTTGTACAAAGTATTAAATAAATATCAGTAAGTGTGTTCAATACTTTTTCCTTGTGTCATTTCACATTATTACATTATTCTGAACTTATTTGTTTTTGTTTCTTTGTATGTATGGATTACTTGGGTTGTTACCAACATTTGGAAATATATTTACTGAGAAAAATGGTGACGTGTTCAATACTTATTTCACCCGCTGTATATCAAATTAGCAAATGTATTTTTTTACTCTAACTGTATGTTTGTCACCCTTGGTCTACATGAATGCAGCCATCACTGTATTGAAACCATTGGAAGCAGTTTGTCATACATAGCGCACTTTGCTCTAATACGGGCGACAGGTTCAGTACTCATTACTGCACTCTGTACCAGAAAGTTGGCTAGCCCTCTGAAGTCAAGTAGATCGATTCATTGTTGTCTTTTTGTATGTAAGGCATACATTAGTAGCAGATTAGCATCACTAGCAGATACATGATACATCACAAGTAGCATCACTAGTAGCATAACTAGCAGAAACAGTATACATCACTAGTAGCATCACTAGCAGATACAGGATACATCACTAGTAGCATCACTAGCAAAAACAGTATACATCGCTAATAGCATCCCTAGCAGATACATTATACATCACTAGTAGCATCAGTAGCAGATACAGTATACATCGCTAGTAGCATCACTAGCAGATACAGGATACATCACTAGTAGCATCACTAGCAAAAACAGTATACATCGCTAATAGCATCCCTAGGAGATACATTATACATCACTAGTAGCATCAGTAGCAGATACAGTATACATCGCTAGTAGCATCACTAGCAGATACAGGATACATCACAAGTAGCATCACTAGCAGATACAGTATGCATCAGTAGCAGATACAGTATACATCACTAGTAGCATCAGTAGCAGAAACAGTATACATCGCTAGTAGCATCAGTAGCAGATACAGGATACATCACTAGTAGCATCACTAGCAGAAACAGTATGCATCACTAGTAGCATCACTAGCAGATACAGGATACATCACTAGCAGCATCACTAGCAGAAACAGTATACATCACTAGTAGCATCACTAGCAGATACAGTATGCATCACTAGCAGATGCAGTATACATAACTAGTAGCATCAGTAGCAGATACAGTATACATCGCTAGTAGCATCAGTAGCAGATACAGTATACATCGCTAGTAGCATCAGTAGCGGATACAGTATACATCACTAGTAGCATCACTAGCAAATACAGTATACATCACTAGTAGCATCACTAGCAGATACAGTATACATCGCTAGTAGCATCACTAGCAGATACAGTATACATCACTAGTAGCATCACTAGCAGATACAGTATACATCACTAGTAGCATCACTAGCAAAAACAGTATACATCACTAGTAGCATCACTAGCAGATACAGTATACATCGCTAGTAGCATCAGTAGCAGATACAGTATACATCGCTAGTAGCATCAGTAGCAGATACAGTATACATCGCTAGTAGCATCAGTAGCGGATACAGTATACATCACTAGTAGCATCACTAGCAAATACAGTATATATCACTAGTAGCATCACTAGCAGATACAGGATACATCACTAGTAGCATCACTAGCAGATACAGTATACATCACTAGTAGCATCACTAGCAGATACAGTATACATCGCTAGTAGCAGATACAGTATACATCACTAGTAGCATCACTAGCAGATACAGTTTACATCACTAGTAGCATCACTAGCAGATACAGTATACATCGCTAGTAGCATCAGTAGCGGATACAGTATACATCATTAGTAGCATCACTAGCAAATACAGTATACATCACTAGTAGCATCACTAGCAGATACAGTTTACATCACTAGTAGCATCACTAGCAGATACAGTTTACATCACTAGTAGTATCACTAGCAGATACAGTATACATCGCTAGTAGCATCACTAGCAGATACAGTATACATCGCTAGTAGCATCACTAGCAGATACAGTATACATCGCTAGTAGCATCACTAGCAGATACAGTATACATCACTAGTAGCATCACTAGCAGATACAGTATACATCACTAGTAGCATCACTAGCAAAAACAGTATACATCACTAAGAGCATCACTAGCAGATACAGTATACATCGCTAGTAGCATCAGTAGCAGATACAGTATACATCACTAATAGCATCACTAGCAGATACAGTATACATCACTAGTAACATCAGTAACAGATATACATCACTAGTAACATCAGTAGCAGATTTATCGCTACCATCTGAAGTAAAGTAATAATGGTACCTTGCCCAGGGAGGCAGTAATAATGGTACCTTTCCCAGGGAGGCAGTAATAATGGTACCTTTCCCAGGGAGGCAGTAATAATGGTACCTTTCCCAGGGAGGCAGTAATAATGGTACCTTTCCCAGGGAGGCAGTAATAATGGTACCTTGCCCAGGGAGGCAGTAATAATGGTACCTTTCCCAGGGAGGCAGTAATAATGGTACCTTTCCCAGGGAGGCAGTAATAATGGTACCTTTCCCAGGGAGGCAGTAATAATGGTACCTTTCCCAGGGAGGCAGTAATAATGGTACCTTTCCCAGGAAGGCAGTTATAATGGTACCTTTCTCAGCGAGGCAGTAATAATGGTACCTTTCCCAGGGAGGCAGTAATAATGGTACCTTTCCCAGGGAGGCAGTAATAATGGTACCTTTCCCAGGGAGGCAGTAATAATGGTACCTTTCCCAGGGAGGCAGTAATAATGGTACCTTTCCCAAGGAGGCAGTAATAATGGTACCTTTCCCAGGGAGGCAGTAATAATGGTACCTTTCCCAGGGAGGCAGTAATAATGGTACCTTTCCCAGGGAGGCAGTAATAATGGTACCTTTCCCAGGGAGGCAGTAATAATGGTACCTTTCCCAGGGAGGCAGTAATAATGGTACCTTTCTCAGCGAGGCAGTAATAATGGTACCTTTCCCAGGGAGGCAGTAATAATGGTACCTTTCCCAGGGAGGCAGTAATAATGGTACCTTTCCCAGGGAGGCAGTAATAATGGTACCTTTCCCAGGGAGGCAGTAATAATGGTACCTTTCTCAGCGAGGCAGTAATAATGGTACCTTTCCCAGGGAGGCAGTAATAATGGTACCTTTCCCAGTGAGGCAGCATGGCCGGATCCTCTCGATGATATCCACACAGATGAGAGAGAAGAGAACTAGAGAGACTGGCAGCTCAGAGAAGTGGTCCTGTCTGTACTGTGGTCCTTTATCCACCTGGACCTGGATGGTCCAACGTAGAGAGAGATTAGGTTAGGGTTTAGAGTTAGGGGTTAAGGTTAGGGTTAGATGTCATGGGTTAAGTTTAGGGCTAGGGTTAAGGCAGCTCAGAGAAGTGGTCCAATCTGTACTGTGGTCCTTTATCAACCTGCATGAAGTAACGTAGAGAGAGACAGTTAAGGTTTAGAGATTAGGTTAGGGTTCAGGTTAGGATTAGGGCTAGGGGTAAAGGTTAGAGTTCAGGGGTTGGGGGTTGTTGTTAAGGCAGCTCAGCATTTCCCAGCACCTGCATCAACATAGAGAGACTGTCTTCTCTAACCACCTTTCCATCCAATTTTGATGCAAGTAAAGTCATACCCTAAAAAAAGTCAACAGCCTGTGATGAAACCAGGACGTTTTGGTACAATTGTATAAATGCTGACAGATAATTGGTTTGTTTGACATGGTGGGATATTTTTGTGTCTGTGAAATTAATTATGCAAGAAATGGCAGAGGAAACACTTATGCGCAACTATTGATATAATACCATCATACGGAGTAATGCGATGATATGTCTTCCTCCCACTACAACTCTGGAAACCATGCAGTTTATTAGACTACAGATGAAATCAGTTATGAACTTCACAGAGGGGTCAAAGGTCATGAGCTTGATGCTCCCTTCCAATAAATATTGAGGGGCTAATTCTGGTGACATGATGAGCCATGCTTGATTGCCATTTGACAAAGAAAAATCTTCTCGCTCTTATAATAATAATCTCATGCAGACTAGCCCACCACCACAGGCTAACTGCACTGTATGTGCGAACTGTTGGCTAGAACGCATGCAGAGTAGGTCAAAACCAAATGGTAGAAAATGTGATGGAAACACATTGAACTTTAGATTTTTATTCGGAGTATGAAAACTTAAATGTTGTGTTACTTAATCACACTGATTTGTATCTGCAACAAGTCAGTTTGGTGGAATTAGCATGTTTTCTTTATACAGATCTTTGAATATTCGCATGAAAATCTGTCGCCAACTGGATGGAAACCTATCTATAGACAGAGACACTACCAGGAAAACATCTTCATAGAGACACTGCCAGGAAAACATCTTCATAGAGACACTGCCAGGAAAACATCTTCATAGAGACACTGCCAGGAAAACATCTTCATAGAGACACTGCCAGGAAAACATCTTCATAGAGACACTGCCAGGAAAACATCTTCATAGAGACACTGCCAGGAAAACATCTTCATAGAGACACTGCCAGGAAAACGTCTTCATAGAGACACTGCCAGGAAAACATCTTCATAGAGATGTATCGGGAAATCAAAAATCTTCGTTATAAGATTTTGGGCAGTGCTAAAACAACATTCCACATCATATGAAGCCATCTGGTGTTATTAACAGTCATAACACCCAGTAAGATCTCATTGAATGTCCTGAACACCAGCAAAGGAGGAATGTAGCTGGAATATTTTGTGACCAAGTGTTGGTTTTTAGGGTTAAGGTTAGGGTGAGAAGGTTAGGGTGAGAAGGTTAGGGTGAGAAGGTTATGGTGAGAAGGTTAGGGTGAGAAGGTTAGGGTGAGAAGGTTAGGGTGAGAAGGTTAGGGTGAGAAGGTTAGGGTGAGAAAGTTAGGGTGAGAAAGTTAGGGTGAGAAGGTTAGGGTGAGAAGGTTAGGATGAGAAGGTTAGGGTGAGAAGGTTAGGGTGAGAAGGTTAGGGTGAGAAGGTTAGCGTGAGAATGAAATGACATGAAGTAACCTTGTTGTGTTTGAATTCCTGCTTCATTCCACCGTGGATCAGGTTAATAGTCAAACTGAGTACCTGGCTCACTTTCACAGTCCTGTACGAGTGTGTTCGGTCACTGTGCTCACATACTCCACTCACGAGAGAGTCATAAAGTCAAGTGACACATTCACTGACACAATAATATAACGTAAAAAAACTAATGTTTTACCTTGGAACCGGCGATCAGAATAGAGAAGCATGGTAACGTGCACAGAATCACATAGGCCAATGTTGTTGGTCTCCTGAAAAACAGCATGTTAGTCAATGGACATATGTCATACCACAACCCTTATCCTAACAGCATGTTAGTCAATGGACATATGTCATACCACAACCCTTATGTATGTGATGTATCATGTAATGTAGAATGTATGTGATGTATAATGTGATGTATAATGTATAATGCAACTTGTAATGTATAATGTATACATAATGTAATGTGTAATTTATTGTATAATATATCATATATAATGTATAATGTGATGTATGTTGTATAATGTATAATGTGTAATGTATTGTATAACGCAAAGTGTAATGTATAATATATTATGTATGTGATGTATAGTGTATAATGCAATTTATAATGTATAAAGTAAAGTAATGTATAATGTAATATAGTATAATGTATAATATGTGTTGTATTATGTAGAATATATAATGTAATTTATAATGTAATTTATTATGTGATGTGTAATGTAATATATAATATGTGATGTATAACATACGTATAATGCAAAGTGTAATGTATAATATAATGAAATGGATAATATGTAATGTATAATATGTAATGTGTAATGTATAGTGTACTGTATAATATGTAATGTATAATATGTAATGTATAATATGTAATGTATAATATGTAATGTGTAATGTATAGTGTACTGTATAATATGTAATGTATAATATGTAATGTGTAATGTATAGTTTAATGAATAATATGGAATGTATAATATGTAATGTGTAATGTATAGTGTACTGTATAATATGTAATGTATAATATGTAATGTGTAATGTATAGTTTAATGTATAATATGTAATGTATAATATGTAATGTATAATATGTAATGTATAATATGTAATGTATAGTGTACTGTATAATATGTAATGTATAATATGTAATGTATAATATGTAATGTATAATATGTAATGTATAATATGTAATGTATAGTGTACTGTATAATATGTAATGTATAATATGTAATGTATAATATGTAATGTATAATATGTAATGTATAATATGTAATGTGTAATGTATAGTGTACTGTATAATATGTAATGTATAATATGTAATGTA
The DNA here is from genome assembly GCA_023634145.1 of Thymallus thymallus. Classification (NCBI taxonomy): domain Eukaryota; kingdom Metazoa; phylum Chordata; class Actinopteri; order Salmoniformes; family Salmonidae; genus Thymallus; species Thymallus thymallus. The sequence goes on from CM042382.1 coordinate 28,234, forward strand.
TAATATGTAATGTATAATATGTCATGTATAATATGTAATGTATAATATGTAATGTATAATATGTAATGTATAATATGGAATGTATAGTGTACTGTATAATATGTAATGTATAATATGTAATGTATAATATGGAATGTATAATATGTAATGTATAGTGTACTGTATAATATGTAATGTATAATATGGAATGTATAATATGTAATGTATAATATGTAATGTATAATATGTAATGTATAATATGTAATGTATAATATGTAATGTATAATATGGAATGTATAATATGTAATGTATAATATGTAATGTATAATATGTAATGTATAATATGTAATGTATAATATGTAATGTATAATATGGAATGTATAATATGGAATGTATAATATGGAATGTATAATATGTAATGTGTACTGTATAATATGTCATGTATAATATGTAATGTGTAATATGTAATGTATAATATGTAATGTATAATATGTAATGTATAATATGTCATGTGTAATGTATAGTGTACTGTATAATATGTAATGTATAATATGTACTGTATAATATGTAATGTATAATATGTAATGTATAATATGTAATGTATAATATGTAATGTATAATATGTAATGTGTAATGTATAATATGTCATGTATAATATGTCATGTATAATATGTCATGTGTAATGTATAGTGTACTGTATAATATGTCATGTATAATATGTAATGTATAATATGTAATGTGTAATGTATAATATGTAATGTATAATATGTAATGTATAATATGTAATGTGTAATGTATAATATGTAATGTATAATATGTAATGTATAGTGTACTGTATAATATGTAATGTATAATATGTAATGTATAATATGTAATGTATAATATGTAATGTATAATATGTAATGTATAGTGTACTGTATAATATGTAATGTATAATGTGTAATGTATAATATGTAATGTATAATATGTCATGTATAATATGTAATGTATAATATGTAATGTATAATATGTAATGTATAATATGTCATGTATAATATGTCATGTATAATGTATAATATGTAATGTATAATATGTAATGTATAATATGTAATGTATAATATGTCATGTATAATATGTCATGTATAATATGTCATGTGTAATGTATAGTGTACTGTATAATATGTAATGTATAATATGTAATGTATAATATGTAATGTATAATGTGTAATGTATAATATGTAATGTATAATATGTAATGTATAATATGTAATGTATAATATGTCATGTGTAATGTATAATATGTAATGTATAATATGTAATGTATAATGTGTAATGTATAATGTGTAATGTATAATATGTAATGTATAATATGTAATGTATAATATGTAATGTATAATATGTAATGTATAGTGTACTGTATAATATGTAATGTATAATATGTAATGTATAATATGTAATGTATAATATGTCATGTGTAATGTATAATATGTAATGTATAATATGTCATGTATAATATGTCATGTATAATATGTCATGTATAATATGTAATGTATAATATGTAATGTGTAATGTATAGTGTACTGTATAATATGTAATGTATAATATGTAATGTATAATATGTCATGTGTAATTTATAGTGTACTGTATAATATGTAATGTATAGTGTACTGTATATGTAATGTATCAATGGAATGTATAATGTAACATATAATGCAAAGTGTAATGTATAATATAATGAAATGGATAATATATAATGTATGCATGTTTTTTCCCCCCTAATCATACTACACAAAAAACACCGTAATGACATAACAAAAACTGTTTTTTAGAACATGCTTGGCACATCTGTATTTGGGGAGTTTCTCCCATTCTTCTCTGCAGATCCTCTCAAGCTCTGTCAGGTTGGATGGGGAGCGTTGCTGCACAGCTATTTTCAGGTCTCTCCAGAGATGTTCAATCAGGTTCAAGTCCAGGCTCTGTCTGGGACACTCCAGGACATCCCCACAGCATGATGCTGCCACCACCATAGGGATGGTGCCAGGTTTCCTCTAGATGTGACGCTTGATATTCAGGCCAAAAAGTTCAATCTTGGTTTCATCAGACTAGAGAATCTTCTTTCTCATGGTCTGAGAGTCCTTCAGGTGCCTTTTGGCAAACTTCAAGTGGGCTGTCATGCGCCGTTTACTGAGGAGTGGCTTCCGTCAGGCCTGATTTGATGGCGTGCTGCAGAGATGGTTGTCCTTGTGGAAGGTTCTCCCATCTCCACGGGGGAGCTCTGTCAGTGACCATCGGGTTCATGGTTATCACCCTGACCAAAGCCCTTCACCCCAGATTGCTCAGTTTGGCCGGGCAGCCAGCTCTAGGAAGAGTCTTGGTGGTTCCAAACTTCTTCCATTTAAGAATGATGGAGGCCACTGTGTTTTTGGGGACCTTCAATGCTGCAGAATTTTTTTGGTATCCTTCCCCAGATCTGTGCCTTGACACAATCCTGTCTCACAGCTCTATGGACAATTCCTTCGACCTCATGGCTTGATTTTTACTCTGACATGTGGGACATTATATAGACAGGTGTGTGTCTTTCCAAATCATGTCCAATCAATTGAATTTACCACAGTTGGACTCAAGTTGTAGAAACATCAAGGATGATCAATGGAAACAGGAAGCACCTGAGCTCAATTTCGAGTCTCATAGCAAAGGGTCTGAATACTGATGTAAATAAGGTATTTCTGTTTTTTATTTGTAATACACTTGCAACATTTTCTAAAAACCTGTTTTCACTTGGCCATTATGGGGTATTGTGTGTAGATTGAGGACATAAAAAAAATATATATATTTAGAATAAGGCTGTAACGTAACAAAATGTGGAAAAAGCCAAGGGGTCTGATTACTTTCTAAATACACTGTATAATATAATGTACTCACCACTGCGTGATGTCTGTGATGACCGTGCGCTGCTTGAGGACAAGGTAACGGAGAGGAACCCAGACCAGCAGAGATACAGACGTAACGTAGGCCATGGAAGCTGCTACCACCAGCCAATAGGCAGTCAGATCTCCTCTGACATGGAACATCAGGGAAGCAAACCTCTCCATCACCACAAACATTGGAACACTGAGACAAGCGACCTGTAACACCTCGTACACCACCAGCTTGATCATCCGCCCTGATTGCATCTTGTCTGTAACCCTTGTCCCCCAGGATTTACATCCAGCCCCTTCCTTCATCAACCTCTCACTCTTCCACTCTCAACACCAGTCTGGTCTGAAACGACTCCTGTTCTTAGTCTGGTCTGAAACTACTCCTGGTCTGTCTGACTGGAGCAGAAACCAGTGACCCCTCCTGTGGACTTTGCTCAACAACTCTGCTTACACATCACTGGGCAGCATCACACGACTCGGGAATCGTATACTTTTATTGGCAAGGCAATGAGGCAGTCACACTCACCTTTTTATGGGGTCGCAAAAAGAATCACTCCCATATTGTACTAAGGGGGAAAATATTGTTGAACATTACCAGTGTCAACTGCATTACCTATCCTAACATAGAACATTACCAATGTTGTAACTTAACATTAATCTGAAGACTTATCTAATTAACTAACAGTTTCATTGTTACCCGATTAAATGAACCATGTAACAATTAAGTCATTAGGATCTGGGGTGCCAGGCTGTTTAAAGAGATACCATCTCCTGAATTAAACTCTAAAATGTCTTTATCACATCTATAAACAGTCAACGTATTAAATCATAACCTCGTATCATATCATTCTGAACGTCGTAACCTCCTTGCATCTGGAAAAACCAGAGCCGTACTTATGATTCAATACTACACACATTGTTTAATAATTTATTTACTAGCTAATTAAATGGGAACACAGGATAAACACACACAATGTACAGGTTATTGACTGGAAACAGGTCCCTAGCAGAATGACTACAACATGGCTGCTTGTTACAAAAGACGGAGAGACACATTTTAAACTACTCTCCTCTACAGTAAGCATATACTTTGCACACAAATCGCTGCGCTCCTTGAATAATAAATCATGAATGCATTTTCTTGAGATATCTGGGTCACCGTGTCGCAAAGTCCTGAACAGAACTAGAGTTAGTTTTCCTTCCATGCTTCTTTGAAGATAGCCAGCCGTATCCATGGTTCCCAGTGGCGTAATACGGTGGTTTGAGCAGAGTAACAGAGGTTGGTCCTACTTAAATTAGTTTTCAAAGATACTTAACTTAGGTCAGCTAATCAGCCGTACCAGTGATTGTCCGGGAGGCGAGTTATTCTTCTCCATCTCCTGTTGCATTTCAGAGTTCAAACCAGCTGCAGCTTTATGTTTTTCTGTGGAACATCTTTATTTCTTCAACCATCATTTTATAGTTTGTTCAAAAGGGGCGGTTCCATCAGACTGACACGCTCTCTGACCTCACTTTGGGCAGTGGCTACTTACTGTGCAACATTTATAGAAAACTATCTTTTAGCTTCTTAAATCACATCCTTCTCTTAACAAACATACTTTCATCATTTTTCATATTACAGGCACAACATATAGGATGGACATTTCACATATATAGGGGGTATACTTATAGTATTTCCTTTATAACATTTTTTATGACATAACAGAATAACCCCTATGACATTAGTGTTCTATAGATCTCCTCAGACAGTTCCCCACGTTCTATGTCAGGAATATTGTTCCAGTATTTGCTTTAGAGACCCTGGGCCTTCTGCCTTGATTTACAACAGGGCGTGAGGTGTCAACCCCCCACCAGTTCCTTCCTCACCCCTCTGCGGGTGAGAGGGGGCCTGGTTGAAGTTATTCTTTGTAAACCTGATCTGACTTTTTGGGATACTCACAGGACAGTCATAACACCAGTGTCAACTGCAGTACCTATCCCAAACTAAAACATTACCAATGTCAACTACATTACCTACCAACCAAACAACATTACCCATGTCAACTACATTACCTACCAACCAACCAGGAAGGCTAGCTCTGTCCTGGGGATGAGCCTTGACACTCTAGAGGAGGTGGCGGAGAGACGGATCCTGGCCAAACTGCTGGCCATCATGGACAACGTCACCCACCCTCTGCATACCATGGTTATGACGCAGAGCACCTTCAGTCACAGACTGATCCCACCACGGTGTGCCAGAGAGCGCTACAGGAGGTCCTTCCTGCCGGCGGCTATTAGACTATATAATGCCTCACCGGGGTGCCGTGCCGTCGGCAACATAGACCTGGAACTGTTGGGGTGCTAGGACCTAGTTTAACAATTATGTATCCATCCGTGAGTAACTCTGGTCCGTCAGCACTCATCCACTCAGGACCTATTTATTCATGCAGGTCTGTATATACATACTCATGTACAGTTATTATATCATATCACGTGCAATATTGCAATTAATTCTTGGACCTAACTTACGTAGTCATTCACTCAGGAATGCATATTAGTATCCTGCCAGTTGCACCTTTTCTCATTGCTTTTAGTATATTGAATGTGCAATACGTGCAGTTGTCTGTAATTAAACCCTGCGCACTAAGGACTGTATTTTAAGGGAATTACTATTATTACCCCAAATTATATCATACACACATTTAGCTATTTAAGTATCTCTTCCTGTCATTTACCTGTACAGTTTATGTAACCATGCAAGTATTCACTTATCTGTAAATATAACTGTATATTTAACTGTACAGCTAATTTAACCAGGCAAAATTTTCACTTACCTGTTCATTTACCCAGTCTGTCTATTAAGTAAACTATTATTACCCTTGCTCATATCATATGCATTTTTAGCTACTGAAGTATTTCTCTGCTATCGACCTGTATAGTATAGTTAACCATCCAACATCCACCAATGTATAGTGTACATATTCAGCCATCCACTCATACTATGCAATGTCTTTTTATAGCTTTTTTTTGCACTCCAGATATCTTGTATTTCTATACTTTTTCATACTACCGCTCTATGTATCGTGTACCGTGTATCTGTCTTTTGTGTACTTTCGTTGTGGCATTTTGCACCTGCCCTGTGTTTTGTTGTAGCTGCTTGACAATGAAATTTCCCCCCCGGGGATCAATAAAGTATCTATCTATCTATCTATCTATCTATCTATCTATCTATCTATCTATCTATCTATCTAACCAAACAACATTACCCATGTCAACTACATTACCTACCAACCTAGAACATTACCCATGTCAACTACATTACCTACCAACCTAGAACATTACCCATGTCAACTACATTACCTACCAACCTAGAACATTACCCATGTCAACTACATTACCTACCAACCTAGAACATTACCCATGTCAACTACATTACCTACCAACCTAGAACATTACCCATGTCAACTACATTACCTACCAACCTAGAACATTACCCATGCCAACTACATTACCTACCAACCTAGAACATTACCCATGTCAACTACATTACCTACCAACCTAGAACATTACCCATGTCAACTACATTACCTACCAACCTAGAACATTACCCATGTCAACTACATTACCTACCAACCTAGAACATTACCCATGCCAACTACATTACCTACCAACCTACATTACCCATGTCAACTACATTACCTACCAACCTAGAACATTACCCATGTCAACTACATTACCTACCAACCTACAACATTACCCATGTCAACTACATTACCTACCAACCTACAACATTACCCATGTCAACTACATTACCTACCAACCTAGAACATTACCCATGTCAACTACATTACCTACCAACCTAGAACATTACCCATGCCAACTACATTACCTACCAACCTAGAACATTACCCATGTCAACTACATTACCTACCAACCTAGAACATTACCCATGTCAACTACATTACCTACCAACCTACAACATTACCCATGTCAACTACATTACCTACCAACCTACAACATTACCCATGTCAACTACATTACCTACCAACCTACAACATTACCCATGTCAACTACATTACCTACCAACCTAGAACACGATTAGTGTAAAAAGAAAAGCCATTCATGGTCAGAGATTGATATAATATAGTAAACCACAATATTCTGGACATTTGGCTTTCAGTTTTATTGTGAATATTGATGAATACGTTTGGTTAAAAGTGTCAATGTTAACGGCTGGGTACATTTAACAGAACCTTCACAACTAAACCTATAGAGATCCTACTGAATGACAGTTAATCCAGGCATGAAGTTTCCATCAGGGAGAACTGGCTCATAAGTCCCAAGGTTGATGCTACATTATACAGTCAGTTGATCCGATGGGCTTAATATCATCATCATAGGGTATGTTACATGCTCCAAGTATCAGGGATGTATGGACCAGAGCTAGGGAGCAGTAGTGACAGTATGGACCAGAGCTAGGGGGCAGTAGAGGAAGTAGTGACAGTATGGACCAGAGCTAAGGGGCAGTAGAGGAAGTAGTGGCAGTATGGACTAGAGCTAGGGGGCAGTAGAGGAAGTAGTGACAGTATGGACCAGAGCTAGGGGGCAGTAGAGGAAGTAGTGACAGTATGGACTAGAGCTAGGGGGCAGTAGAGGAAGTAGTGACAGTATGGACCAGAGCTAGGGGGCAGTAGAGGAAGTAGTGACAGTATGGACCAGAGCTAGGGGGCAGTAGAGGAAGTAGTGACAGTATGGACCAGAGCTAAGGGGCAGTAGAGGAAGTAGTGACAGTATGGACCAGAGCTAGGGGGCAGTAGAGGAAGTAGTGACAGTATGGACCAGAGCTAGGGGGCAGTAGAGGAAGTAGTGACAGTATGGACCAGAGCTAGGGGGCAGTAGAGGAAGTAGTGACAGTATGGACCAGAGCTAGGGGGCAGTAGAGGAAGTAGTGACAGTATGGACCAGAGCTAGGGGGCAGTAGAGGAAGTAGTGACAGTATGGACCAGAGCTAAGTAGTTAGGGTTAGATAAATACATTGAGATGAACAGCAGCTCTTGGATCTAAAGGGTTAAAATGAGCTATTTAAATATACACCTAAAATCAGGAAGAATATCACATTCATTTTCTCTCGTTACAAATTGTGTAAAGTACTGTGCATGTAAAATAGCATAACAAACCAAATATAAATTACAACTAGTATCAATTTAACACTGGCTAAAGACAAAAGCAGAACTAGTCGGATCCCTGGAGGCGGGACTAGCCTTAACACTGGTTCTCAAATGGATATCTACTCCTTACATAGTTCACTACTTTGGCCAGAGTATCGTAGTGCTGCCTCATTAGGCTCTAGTCTAAAGTAGTGAGCTTAATGTCCCGGGGACTCCGCTTAATGTCCCCGGGGACTCCGCTTAATGTCCCCGGGGACTCCGCTTAATGTCCCCGGGGACTCCGCTTAATGTCCCCGGGGACTCCGCTTAATGTCCCAGGGACTCCGCTTAATGTGTGACTACGCCAGTGTTCACATGTCCAGGAGAGCAGGGGCAATGCTGCTTGTTGCTTTGTTCAGGAAACTCACACACAACCCCTTGAGATGTGGACAGACAGACAGACTAAGGACAGTATATATGCTATATAATATTACTAGTACACTACAGTATCTATACACTATTACTAGTACAGTATATCAACAGTACAGTATATATACACACTATATCATATTACTAGTACAGTAAACATACTATATCATATTACTAGTACAGTACAGTGTATATACACACTATATCATGTGACTAGTACAGTATATATCACCGGTACAGTATATATACACTGTATAATAGTACTAGTACAGTACACTACCAGTCAAAAGTTTTAGAACACCTACTCATTCAAGGGTTTTTCTTTATTTTTTCTACATTGTAGAATAAAAGTGAAGACATCAAAACTATGACATAACACATATGGAATCATGTTGTAACCAGAATAAGTGTTCAACAAATCAAAATATATGTTATATTTGAGATTCTTCAAAGTAGCCACCCTTTGCCTTGATGACAGCTTTGCACACTCTTGGCATTCTCAACCAGCTTCATGAGGTAGTCACCTGGAATGCATTTCAATTAACAGGTGTACTTTCCTTCTTAATGCGTTTGAGCCAATCAGTGGTGTTGTGACAAGGTAGGGCTGGTATACAGAAGATAGCCCTATTTGGTAAAAGACCAAGTCCATATTATGGCAAGAACAGCTCAAATAAGCAAAGAGAAACAACAGTCATTACTTTAAGACATGAAGGTCAGTCAATACGGAACATTTCAAGAACTTTAAATGTTTCTTCAAGTGCAGTCGCAAAAACCATCAAGCACTATGATGAAACTGGCTCTCATGAGGACGCCACAGGAATGGAAGACCCAGAGTTACCTCTGCTGCAGAGGAGAAGTTCATTAGAGTTACCAGCCTCAGATTATAGCCCAAATAAATACTTCACAGAGTTCAAGTAACAGACACATTCCAACATCAACTGTTCAGAGGAGACTGGGTGAATCAGGCCTTCATGGTCGAATTACTGTAAAGAAACCACTACTGAAGGACACCAATAAGAAGAAGAGACTTGCTTGGACCAAGAAACATGAGCAATGGACATTAGACCGGGGTAAATCTGTACTTTGACCAAGAGTGATGGAGTGCTGCATCAGATGACCTGGCCTCCACAATCACCAGACCTCAACCAAATTGAGATGGTTTGGGATGAGTTGGACCGCAGAGTGAAGGAAAAGCAGCCAACAAGTGCTCAGCATATGTGGGAACTCCAAGACTGTTGGAAAAGCATTCCAGGTGAAGCTGGTTGAGAGAATGCCAAGTGTGCAAAGATGTCATCAAGGCAAAGGGTGGCTATTTGAAGAATCTCAAATATAAAATATATTTTGATTTGTTTAACACTTTTTTGGTTACTACATGACTCCATATGTGATATTTCATAGTTTTGATGTCTTCACTTTTATTCTACAATGTAGAAAACAGTAAAAATAAAGAAAAACCCTTGAATGAGTCGGTGTGTCCAGACTTTAGACTGGTACTATATATATATATATATATAGTATATCACCAGTACAGTACACAGTCTGCATGCTTCAGTCTTCAGTATTTCTAAAATGATGCAAAGATATGAAAGAATTAAGTAACATTTACAGTTTCCTTTAAAAAAAAGAAATTTCAACAAGTAGCTGCTTCTCTTTATGATGTGGAACTCAGTCTGTTTTTATGCTGGACGGGCTTTTATCCACACGGGCTTCATGGTTCTGCTCTTCTTAGTGTGTGTGTGCCGTGTGTAGCGTGTGTGTGTAGTGTGTCTAGTGTGTAGCGTGGCGTGTGCTTGGCGCGCGTGTGTGTGTAGTGTATCTAGTGTGTAGCATGATGTGGCGTGTGCGCGTGTAGTGTGTAGCATGTCTGTGGCGTGTGTGGCGCATGTGTGTAGTGTGTGGCGTATGTGTGTAGTGTGTGGCGTGTGTGTGTAGTGTGTGGCGTGTGTGTGTAGTGTGTGGCGTGTGTGTGTAGTGTGTGGCGTGTGTGTGTAGTGTGTGGCGTGTGTGTGTAGTGTGTGGCGTGTGTGTGGCGCATATGTGTAGTGTGTCTTGTGTGTGTGTGTCTTCTATAGAAGAGCCTTCTCAGGGTAGGGTTGCTGCTGTGTCTCAGGGTAGGGTTGCTGCTGTGTCTCAGGGTAGGGTTGCTGCTGTATCTCAGGGTAGGGTTGCTGCTGTGTCTCAGGGTAGGGTTGCTGCTGTATCTCAGGGTAGGGTTGCTGCTGTGTCTCAGGGTAGGGTTGCTGCTGTGTCTCAGGGTAGGGTTGCTGCTGTGTCTCAGGGTAGGGTTGCTGCTGTATCTCAGGGTAGGGTTGCTTCTGTGTCTCAGGGGGGAGTGGAAGGCTATGGCCAGGGTTGGGGGTGGAGCTGTAGCTGGATGTCTGATTGGCTGTAGGCTGGTAGGACATGCCCTCTGCAGCTGAACTGTAGACTGGAAGCTGGCCCATGTACATGTGGACATCACTGGAACACACACACAGACACACAGTGGGTAAAGGGTTCTACAGTCTACACAAACGGAGCCGACGAGGTCTGTTAGAGTCACTCTCTACGTAGTTCTGATTGAGGACAGTCACCTGGGTGCTGGCTGGCCAGTCTGTAGCTGCTCCAGAGAAACACTGTATCCCTGCTGTACCCCTCCTGGACCACTCATCACATAGGACACTCCAGACTGACCCGGGTACACCTGAAAAAAACAACACAATCAATCCAATCAATCCAATCAATCCATCCATCCATCCACAGTCGTGGCCAAAAGTTTTGAGAATGACAAGTATTCGCCTCCACAAAGTTTGCTGCCTCAGTGCTGATGATGGCAATTTGCATATACTCCAGAATGTCATGAAGAGTGATCAGATGAATTGCAATTAATTGCAAAGTCCCTCTTTGCCATGAAAATGAACTTAATCCCCCAAAAAACATTTCCACTGCATTTCAGCCCTGCCACAAAAGGACCAGCTGCCATCATGTCATCATGAAGACCCTGGAAAGGTTAGTCCTCGCTCACCTCAGACCCCTGGTGTGTTCATCACTGGACCCCCTGCAGTTTGCATACCAGCGCAACATCGGGGTGGATGATGCAATCATCTACCTTCTGCAGAGGGCCTACTCTCACCTGGACAACGCAGGTTGCACTGTGAGTGTTATGTTTTTTTACTTCTCCAGTGCCTTCAATTCCATTCAGCCCCTGCTACTGGGTGAGAAGATGAAGAGGATGAAAGTGGAAGCACCCTTAGTCTCCTGGGTCACGGACTACCTGACCGGTAGGCCACAATTTGTGCGACTACAGAGCTGTGTGTCAGAACGGGCAGTGAGCAACACAGGGGCCCCCCAGGGAACGGTCCTGTCCCCCTTCCTGTTCACCCTCTACACCTCAGACATAACTCTGAAACATGCCACCTGCAGAAGTTCTCGGATGACTCCGCAATTGTAGGGAACATCAGGGGTGGGCAGGAGGAGGAGTACAGGAGCACAATCAGTGACTTTGTGTTGTGGTGTGAGCAGAACCACCTTCAGCTCAACATCAGCAAAACAAAGGAGATGGTGGTGGACTTCAGGAGAACCAAGGCCCAACTGACTGCAGTCCCTATACAGGGGATGGATGTGGAAATGGTTGAGTCATACAAGTTCCTGGGAGTCCATATGGACAACAGACTGGAATGGGCTGGTAACACAGGGGCCCTGTACAAAAAGGGCCAGAGCCGACTCTACTTTCTGAGGAGGCTCAGGTCCTTCAACGTGTGCAGCAAACTACTGCATACCTGCTACCAGTCTGTGGTGGCCAGTGCCATCTTTTTTGCAGTGGTGTGCTGGGGAGCAAACATCAAAGCCGGTGATGCTTCTCGGGTAAATAAGCTGATCAGGAAGGCTAGCTCTGTCCTGGGGATGAGCCTTGACACTCTAGAGGAGGTGGCGGAGAGACAGATCCTGGCCAAACTGCTGGCCATCATGGACAACGTCACCCACCCTCTGCATGCCATGGTTATGACGCAGAAGAGCACCTTCAGTCACAGACTGATCCTACCACGGTGTGCCAGAGAGCGCTACAGGAGGTCCTTCCTGCCGGCTGCTATTAGACTATATAATGCCTCACCGGGGTGCAGTGCCGTCGGCAACATAGATCTGGAACTGTTGGGGTGCTAGGCCCTAGTTTAACAATTATGCATCCATCCGTGAGTAACTCTGGTCCGTAATCACTCATTCACTCAGGACCTATTTATTCATGCAGGTCTGTTTATACAGCGGGTGAAATAAGTATTGAACACGTCACCATTTTTCTCAGTAAATATATTTCCAAAGGTGCTATTAACATGAACTTTTCACCAGATGTTGGTAACAACCCAAGTAATGCATACATACAAAGAAACCAAAACAAATAAATTCAGAAATTAAGTTGTGTAATAATGTGAAATGACACAGGGAAAAAGTATTGAACACACTTACTGATATTTATTTAATACTTTGTACTAAAGCCTTTGTTGGTAATGACAGCTTCAAGACGCCTCCTGTATGGAGAAACTAGTCGCATGCATTGCTCTGGTGTGATTTTGGCCCATTCTTCCACACAAACAGTCTTCAAATCTTGAAGGTTCCGTGGGCCTCTTCTATGAATCTTGATCTTCAGTTCTTTCCATAGATTTTCAATGGGATTTAAGTCAGGTGATTGGCTGGGCCATTCTAGCAGGTTTATTTTCTTTCTTTGAAACCAATTGAAAGTTTCCTTGGCTGTGTGTTTAGGATCATTGTCTTGCTGAAATGTCCACCCTCGTTTCATCTTCATCATCCTGGTAGATGGCAGCAGATTTTTGTCAAGAATGTCTCTGTAAATTTGCCCTTTCCTTCAATTATGTGAAGTTTGCCAGTACCATTTGCTGAAAAGCAGCCCCACACCATGATGTTCCCACCTCCAAACTTCACTGTTGGTATGGTGTTTTTAGGGTGATGTGCAGTGCCATTTCTCCTCCAAACATGGTGTGTATTATGACATCCAGTATTTCAGTCTTTTCCAAGTGTTGTGCAGCAAACTTTAAACGATCTTCAACATGCTTTTTTTTTCAGCAATGGAGTCTTGCGTGGTGAGCGTGCATACAGGCCATGGCGGTGGAGTGCATTACTTACTGTTTTCTTTGAGACAACAGTACCTGCTAATTGCAGGTCTTTTTGAAGCTCTCCACAAGTGGTCCTTGGCTCTTGGACAACTCTTCTGATTATTCTTTTCACTCCTCTGTCAGAAATCTTGCGAGGAGCACCTGGTCGAGGCAAATTTATGGTGAAATGATTGTCTTTCCACTTCCGTATTATGGCCCCAACAGTGCTCACTGGAACATTCAGAAGCTTAGAAATGTGCCTATAACCAATGCCATCATTATGTTTTGCAACAATTAGGTTGCGAATGTCTTGAGACAGCTCTTTGCTTTTACCCATCATGAGATGTGTCTTGTGTGACACCTTGGCAATGAGACCTTTTTGTAGGCCATCAGTTGGGACTGAACCAGCTGATATTAATTTGCACTGACAGGGGGCTGGATTGCTTTTTAATTACTGATAGTTTTCAGCTGTTGTCTTGGCTTTCCATGCCTTTTTGCACCTCCCTTTCTTCATGTGTTCAATACTTTTTCCCTGTGTCATTTCACATTATTACATCTGAACTTATTTGTTTTGGTTTCTTCTGTATGTATGGATTACTTGGGTTGTTACCAACATCTGGTGAAAATGTCATGTCAATAGCACCTTTGGAAATATATTTACTGAGAAAAATGGTGACGTGTTCAATACTTATTTCACCCGCTGTACATACTCATGTACAGTTGTTATATCATATCATGTGCAATATTGCAAGTAATTCTTGGACCTAACTTACGTAGTCATTCACTCAGGAATGCATATTAGTATCCTGTCAGTTGCACCTTTTCTCATTGCTTTTAGTATATTGAATGTGCAATACGTGCAGTTGTCTGTAATTCAACCCTGCGCACTAAAGACTGTATTTTAAGGGAATTACTATTATTACCCTAAATTATATCATACACACATTTAGCTATTTAAGTATCTCTTCCTGTCATTTACCTGTCCAGTTAATGTAACCATGCAAGTATTCACTTATCTGTAAATATAACTGTATAGTTACCTGTACAGCTAATTTAACCAGGCAAAATATTCACTTACCTGTTCATTTAACCAGTCTGTCTATTAAGTAAATTATTATTACCCTCGCTCAGATCATATGCATTTTTAGCTACTGAAGTATTTCTCTGCCATTGACCGTATAGTATAGTTAACCATCCAACATCCACCAATGTTTAGTGTACATATTCAGCCATCCACCCATACTATGCAATGTCTTTTTATAGCTTTTTTTGCACTCCAGCCATCTTGTATTTCTATACTTTTTCATACTGCCGCTCTATGTATCATGTACCGTGTATCTGTCTTTTGTGTACTTTTGTTGTGGCATTTTGCACCTGCCCTGTGTTTTGTTGTAGCTGCTTGACAAAGAAATTTCCCCCTCAGGGATAAATAAAGTCTATCTATCTATCTATCTATCTATCTATCTATCTATCTATCTATCTATCTATCTATCTATCTATCTATCTATCTATCTATCTATCTATCTATCTATCTATCGTTAACACAGGTGAGAGTGTTGACGAGGACAAGGCTGGAGATCACTCTGTCATGCTGATCGAGTCAGAATAACAGACTGGAAGCTTTAAAAGGAGGGTGGTGCTTGAAATCATTCTTCCTCTGTCAACCATGGTTACCTGCAAGGAAACACATGTCGTCATCATTGTTTTGCACAAAAAGGGCTTCACAGGCAAGGATATTGCTGCTGGTAAGATTTCACCGAAATCAACCATTTATCGGATCATCAAGAACTTTAAGGAGAGACGTTCAATTGTTGTGAAGGCGGCGCCAGGGCGCCCAAGAAAGTCCAGCAAGCGCCAGGACCGTCTCCTAAAGTTGATTCAGCTGCGGGATCGGGGCACCACCAGTGCAGAGCTTGCTCAGGAATGGCAGCAGGCAGGTGTGAGTGCATCTGCACGCACAGTGAGGCGAAGACTTTTGGAGGATGGCCTGGTGTCAGCAAAGAAGGGCAGCAAAGAAGCCACTTCTCTCCAGGAAAAACATCAGGGACAGACTGATATTCTGCAAAAGGTACAGGGATTGGACTGCTGAGGACTGGGGTAGAGTCATTTTCTCTGATGAATCCCTTTCAGATTGTTTGGGCCATCCGGAAAACACCTTGTCTGGAGAAGACAAGGTGAGCGCTACCATCAGTCCTGTGTCATGCCAACAGTAAAGCATCCTGAGACCATTCATGTGTGGGGTTGCTTCTCAGCCAAGGGAGTGGGCTCACTCACAATTTTGCCTAAGAACACAGACATGAATAAAGAATGGTACCAACACATCCTCCGAGAGCAACTTCTCCCAACCATCCAAGAACAGTTTGGTGAGGACCAATGCCTTTTCCAGCATGATGGAGCACCTTGCCATAAGGCAAAAGTGATAACTAAGTGGCTCGGGGAACAAAACATCGACATTTTGGGTCCATGGCCAGGAAACTCCCCAGACCTTAATCCCATTGAGAACTTGTGGTCGATCCTCAAGAGGCGGGTGGACAAACAAAAACCCACAACTTCTGACAAACTCCAAGCATTGATTATGCAAGAATGGCCTGCCATCAGTCAGGATGTGGCCCAGAAGTTAGTTGACAGCATGCCAGGGCGGATTGCAGAGGTCTTGAAAAAGAAGGGTCAACACTGCAAATATTGACTCTTTGCATAAACTGAATGTCATTGTCAATGAAAGCCTTTGACACTTATGGAATACTTGTAATTATACTTCAGTGTTACCATAGTAACTACTGACATAAAGATCTAAGAACACTGAAGCAGCAAACTTTGTGGAAACCAATACTTGTGTCATTCTCAAAACTTTTGGCCACGACTGTACAGTTGAAGTCGGAAGTTTACATACACCTTAGCCAAATAGATTTAAACTTAGTTTTTCACAATTCCTGACTTTTAATCCTAATAAAAATTCCCTGTCTTAGGTCAGTTAGGATCACCACTATTTTAAGAAAAAATATGAAATGACAGAATAATAGTAGAGAGAATGATTTATTTCAGCTTTTATTTCTTTCATCACATTCCCAGTGGGTCAGAAGTTTACATACACTCAATTAGTATTTGGTAGCATTGCCTTTAAATTGTTTAACTTGGGTCAAACGTTTCAGGTAGCCTTCCACAAGCTTCCCACAATAAGTTGGGTGAATTTTGGCCCATTCCTCCTGACAGAACTGGTGTAACTGAGTCAGGTTTGTAGGCCTCCTTGCTCGCACACACTTTTTCAGTTCTGCCCACATATAGGATTGAGGTCAGGGCTTTGTGATGGCCACTCCAATACCTTGACTTTGTTGTCCTTAAGCCATTTTGCCACAACTTTGGAAGTATGCTTGGGGTCATTGTCCATTTTGAAAGACCCATTTGCAACCAAGCTTTAACTTCCTGACTGATGTCTTGAGATGCTGCTTCAATATATCCACATAATTTTCCTTCCTCATGATTCCATCTATTTTGTGAAGTTCACCAGTCCCTCCTGCAGCAAAGCACCCCCACAACATGATGCTGCCACCACGTGCTTCACGGTTGGGATGGTGTTCTTCGGCTTGAAAGCCTTCCCATTTTTCCTCCAAACATAACAATGGTCATTATGGCCAAACAGTTATATTTTTGTTTCATTAGACCAGAGGACATTTCTCCAAAAAGTACGATATTTGTCCCCATGTGCAGTTGCAAACCGTAGTCTGGCTTTTTTATGGCGGTTTTGGAGCAGTGGCTTCTTCCTTGCTGAGCGGCCTTTCAGGTTATGTCGATATAGGACTTGTTTTACTGTGGATATAGATACTGTTGTACCTGTTTCCTCCAGCATCTTCACAAGGTCCTTTGCTGTTCTGGGATTGATTTGCACTTTTCGCTCCAAGCTGTTTAAAGGTACAGTCAACTTAGTGTATGTAAACTTCTGACCCACTGGAATTGTGATATAGTGAATTATAAGTGAAATAATCTGTATGTAAACAATTGTTGGAAGAATTACTTGTGTCATGCACAAAGTAGATGTCCTAACCGACTTGCCAAGACTATAGTTTGTTAACATGAAATCTGTGGAGTGGTTGAAAAATGAGTTTTAATGACTTCAACCTAAGTGTATGTAGACTTCAACTGTATGTATCCATCTATGTATGTATCTATGTATGGACACCCCTTCAAATTAGTGGATTCGGCTGTTTCAGCCACACCCTTTGCTAACTGGTGTATAAAATCGAGCACACAGCCATGCAATCTCCATAGACAAATATTGGCAGTAGAATGGCCTTACTGAAGAGCTCAGTGACTTTCAACGTGGCACCGTCATAGGATGACACCTTTCCAACAAGTCAGTTTGTAAAATGTCTGCCCTTCTAGAGCTGCCCCAGTCAACTGTAAGTGCTGTTATTGTGAAGTGGAAACTCTAGGAGCAACTAAATTTAACCTTTAACTAGTAAAGTCAGTTAAGAACAAATTCTTATTTACAATGACAGCCTACCTACAGGGTCAAATTAGGGTTAAGTGCCTTGCTCAAAGACAGAGACAGGTTTTTTTCACCTTGTCGGCTCGGGTATTCGAACCAGTGACTTTTCGGTTACTGGTCCAACGTTCTAACCGCTAGGCTACCTGCCGCCCCTATAACATCTCAAGGATGATCAATGGAAACAGGAAGCACCTGAGCTCAGTTTACAGTCTCATAGCAAAGGGTCTGAGAATAAGGTTCCGTTTTTTATTTTTAATAAATGTGCAAAAAGAGAGAGAGAGAGATGGAGAGAGATGAAGAGAGAGAGAGAGAGAGAGAGAGAGAGAGAGAGAGAGAGAGAGAGTGAGTGAGAGAGAGTGAGAGAGAGTGAGAGATGAAGAGAGAGTGAGAGAGAGAGTGAGAGAGAGATGGAGAGAGAGTGAGAGAGAGAGATGGAGGCCTACCTGTTGTGCTGTGTTGGCAGATTGATGCATGTAGTACTGCTGGGTCTGTAGCTTCGTGTACATAGCATAATCCTCATTCATAAGCTTAGCATAAAGAGACAGAGCCTCCATCAACTTCACATTCAGCTCTGACAGCTCTGAATGCTTCCTGAAACACAGGAGTCAGTCAACCAGCCAGTCAGTAAGTCAACCAGCCAGTCAGTAAGTCAACCAGCCAGTCAGTAAGTCAACCAGCCAGTCAGTAAGTCAACCAGCCAGTCAGTCAGTCAACCAGCCAGTCAGTCAGTCAACCAGCTGAATTTTTTTATTTAGATATTTTTTTATTTAACCTATATTTAACTAGACAAGTCAGTTAAGAACAAGTTCTTATTTACGACAGCCTACCAAAAGGCAAAAGACCTCCTGCGGAGACGGTGGAAGGGATTAAAATTAAAAATAAATAAAATATAAATATAGGACCAAACACACATCACGACTAGAGAGACAAAACAACACTACATAAAGAGAGACACCACAACACTACATAAAGAGAGACAAAACAACACTACATAAAGAGAGACAAAACACTACATAAAGAGAGACAAAACAACACTACATAAAGAGAGACAAAACAACACTACATAAAGAGAGACAACACAACACTACATAAAGAGAGACAACACAACACTACATAAAGAGAGACAAAACAACACTACATAAAGAGAGACACCACTACACTACATAAAGAGAGACAAAACAACACTACATAAAGAGAGACAAAACAACACTACATAAAGAGAGACAAAACAACACTACATAAAGAGAGACAAAACAACACTACATAAAGAGAGACAAAACAACACTACATAAAGAGATACAAAACAACACTACATAAAGAGAGACAAAACAACACTACATAAAGAGAGACAAAACAACACTACATAAAGAGATACAAAACAACACTACATAAAGAGATACAAAACAACACTACATAAAGAGAGACAAAACAACACTACATAAAGAGAGACAAAACAACACTACATAAAGAGAGACAAAACAACACTACATAAAGAGAGACAAAACAACACTACATAAAGAGAGACACCACTACACTACATAAAGAGAGACAAAACAACACTACATAAAGAGAGACAAAACAACACTACATAAAGAGAGACAACACTACATAAAGAGAGACAACACTACATAAAGAGAGACAACACTACATAAAGAGAGACAACACTACATAAAGAGAGACAACACTACATAAAGAGAGACAACACTACATAAAGAGAGACAAAACAACACTACATAAAGAGAGACACCACAACACTACATAAAGAGAGACACCACAACACTACATAAAGAGAGACAAAACAACACTACATAAAGAGAGACAAAACAACACTACATAAAGAGAGACAAAACAACACTACATAAAGAGAGACAAAACAACACTACATAAAGAGAGACAAAACAACACTACATAAAGAGATACAAAACAACACTACATAAAGAGAGACAAAACAACACTACATAAATAGAGACAAAACAACACTACATAAAGAGAGACAAAACAACACTACATAAAGAGAGACACCACAACACTACATAAAGAGAGACACCACAACACTACATAAAGAGAGACAAAACAACACTACATAAAGAGAGACAAAACAACACTACATAAAGAGAGACAAAACAACACTACATAAAGAGAGACAAAACAACACTACATAAAGAGAGACAACACAACACTACATAAAGAGAGACAAAACAACACTACATAAAGAGAGACAAAACAACACTACATAAAGAGACACAAAACAACACTACATAAAGAGAGACAAAACAACACTACATAAAGAGAGACAACACAACACTACATAAAGAGAGACAAAACAACACTACATAAAGAGAGACAACACTACATAAAGAGAGACACCACAACACTACATAAAGAGAGACAAAACAACACTACATAAAGAGAGACAAAACAACACTACATAAAGAGAGACAAAACAACACTACATAAAGAGAGACAAAACAACACTACATAAAGACAGACAAAACAACACTACATAAAGAGAGACAAAACAACACTACATAAAGAGAGACAAAACAACACTACATAAAGAGAGACACCACAACACTACATAAAGAGAGACAAAACAACACTACATAAAGAGAGACAAAACAACACTACATAAAGAGATACAAAACAACACTACATAAAGAGATACAAAACAACACTACATAAAGAGAGACAAAACAACACTACCTAAAGAGAGACAAAACAACACTACATAAAGAGAGACAAAACAACACTACATAAAGAGAGACAAAACAACACTACATAAAGAGAGACAAAACAACACTACATAAAGAGAGACAAAACAATACAACATAAAGAGATACAAAACAACACTACATAAAGAGAGACAAAACAACACTACATAAAGAGAGACAAAACAACACTACATAAAGAGAGACACCACAACACTACATAAAGAGAGACACCACAACACTACATAAAGAGAGACACCACAACACTACATAAAGAGAGACACCACAACACTACATAAAGAGAGACACCACAACACTACATAAAGAGAGAAAAAACAACACTACATAAAGAGAGACAAAACAACACTACATAAAGAGAGACAAAACAACACTACATAAAGAGAGACAAAACAACACTACATAAAGAGAGACAAAACAACACTACATAAAGAGAGACAAAACAACACTACATAAAGAGAGACAACACAACACTACATAAAGAGAGACAAAACAACACTACATAAAGAGAGACAACACAACACTACATAAAGAGAGACAAAACAACACTACATAAGAGACAACACTATATAAGAGACAAAATCACACTACATAAAGAGAGACAAAACAACACTACATAAAGAGAGACAAAACAACACTACCTAAAGAGAGACAAAACAACACTACATAAAGAGAGACAAAACAACACTACATAAAGAGAGACAAAACAACACTACATAAAGAGAGACAAAACAACACTACATAAAGAGAGACAAAACAATACAACATAAAGAGAGACAAAACAACACTACATAAAGAGAGACAAAACAACACTACATAAAGAGAGACAAAACAACACTACATAAAGAGAGACACCACAACACTACATAAAGAGAGACACCACAACACTACATAAAGAGAGACACCACAACACTACATAAAGAGAGAAAAAACAACACTACATAAAGAGAGACAAAACAACACTACATAAAGAGAGACAAAACAACACTACATAAAGAGAGACAAAACAACACTACATAAAGAGAGACAAAACAACACTACATAAAGAGAGACAAAACAACACTACATAAAGAGAGACAAAACAACACTACATAAAGAGAGACAACACAACACTACATAAAGAGAGACAAAACAACACTACATAAAGAGAGACAACACTATATAAAGAGAGACAAAATCACACTACATAAAGAGAGACAACACTACATAAAGAGAGACAAAACAACACTACATAAAGAGAGACAAAACAACACTACATAAAGAGAGACAAAACAACACTACATAAAGAGAGACAAAACAACACTACATAAAGAGAGACAACACAACACTACATAAAGAGAGACAAAACAACACTACATAAAGAGAGACAACACTACATAAAGAGAGACAAAACAACACTACATAAAGAGAGACAACACTACATAAAGAGAGAACACTATATAAAGAGAGACAAAACAACACTACATAAAGAGAGACAAAACAACACTACATAAAGAGAGACAAAACAACACTACATAAAGAGAGACAAAACAACACTACATAAAGAGAGACAAAACAACACTACATAAAGAGAGACAAAACAACACTACATAAAGAGAGACAAAACAACACTACATAGAGAGAGACAAAACAACACTACATAAATAGATACAAAACACACTACATAAAGAGAGACAAAACAACACTACATAAAGAGAGACAACACAACACTACATAAAGAGAGACAAAACAACACTACATAAAGAGAGACAAAACAACACTACATAAAGAGAGACAACACTATATAAAGAGAGACAAAACAACACTACATAAAGAGAGACAAAACAACACTACATAAAGAGATACAAAACAACACTACATAAAGAGAGACAAAACAACACTACATAAAGAGAGACAAAACAACACTACATAAAGAGAGACAACACTACATAAAGAGAGACAAAACAACACTACATAAAGAGAGACAACACTACATAAAGAGAGAACACTATATAAAGAGAGACAAAACAACACTACATAAAGAGAGACAAACAACACTACATAAAGAGATACAAAACAACACTACATAAAGAGAGACAAAACAACACTACATAAAGAGAGACAAAACAACACTACATAAAGAGAGACAAAACAACACTACATAAAGAGAGACAAAACAACACTACATAAAGAGAGACAACACAACACTACATAAAGAGAGACAACACTACATAAAGAGAGACAACACTACATAAAGAGAGACAACACTACATAAAGAGAGACAAAACAACACTACATAAAGAGAGACAAAACAACACTACATAAAGAGAGACAACACAACACTACATAAAGAGAGACAACACAACACTACATAAAGAGAGACAAAACAACACTACATAAAGAGAGACAACACTACATAAAGAGAGACAAAACAACACTACATAAAGAGAGACAACACTACATAAAGAGAGACAACACTACATAAAGAGAGACAAAACAACACTACATAAAGAGATACAAAACAACACTACATAAAGAGAGACAAAACAACACTAAATAAAGAGAGACAAAACAACACTACATAAAGAAAGACAAAACAACACTACATAAAGAGATACAAAACAACACTACATAAAGAGAGACACCACAACACTACATAAAGAGAGACACCACAACACTACATAAAGAGAGACACCAAAACACTACATAAAGAGAGACAAAACAACACTACATAAAGAGAGACAAAACAACACTACATAAAGAGAGACAAAACAACACTACATAAAGAGAGACAACACAACACTACATAAAGAGAGACAAAACAACACTACATAAAGAGAGACAAAACAACACTACATAAAGAGAGACAACACAACACTACATAAAGAGAGACAACACAACACTACATAAAGAGAGACAACACAACACTACATAAAGAGAGACAAAACAACACTACATAAAGAGAGACAACACTACATAAAGAGAGACAAAACAACACTACATAAAGAGAGACAAAACAACACTACATAAAGAGATACAAAACAACACTACATAAAGAGAGACAACACTACATAAAGAGAGACAAAACAACACTACATAAAGAGAGACAAAACAACACTACATAAAGAGAGACAAAACAACACTACATAAAGAGATACAAAACAACACTACATAAAGAGAGACAAAACAACACTACATAAAAAGAGACAACACAACACTACATAAAGAGAGACAAAACAACACTACATAAAGAGAGACAAAACAACACTACATAAAGAGAGACAAAACAACACTACATAAAGAGAGACAAAACAACACTACATAAAGAGAGACAAAACAACACTACATAAAGAGAGACAAAACAACACTACATAAAGAGATACAAAACAACACTACATAAAGAGAGACAAAACAACACTACATAAAGAGAGACAAAACAACACTACATAAAGAGAGACAAAACAACACTACATAAAGAGAGACACCACAACACTACATAAAGAGAGACACCACAACACTACATAAAGAGAGACAAAACAACACTACATAAAGAGAGACAAAACAACACTACATAAAGAGAGACAACACACCACTACATAAAGAGAGACAACACAACACTACATAAAGAGAGACAAAACAACACTACATAAAGAGAGACAAAACAACACTACATAAAGTGAGACAACACAACACTACATAAAGAGAGACAACACAACACTACATAAAGAGAGACATAACAACACTACATAAAGAGAGACAAAACAACACTACATAAAGAGAGACAAAACAACACTACATAAAGAGAGACAAAACAACACTACATAAAAAGAGACAACACAACACTACATAAAGAGAGACAAAACAACACTACATAAAGAGAGACAAAACAACACTACATAAAGAGAGACAAAACAACACTACATAAAGAGAGACAAAACAACACTACATAAAGAGAGACAAAACAACACTACATAAAGAGAGACAAAACAACACTACATAAAGAGAGACAAAACAACACTACATAAAGAGAGACAAAACAACACTACATAAAGAGAGACACCACAACACTACATAAAGAGATACAAAACAACACTACATAAAGAGAGACAAAACAACACTACATAAAGAGAGACAAAACAACACTACATAAAGAGAGACAAAACAACACTACATAAAGAGAGACAACACAACACTACATAAAGAGAGACAACACTACATAAAGAGAGACAACACTACATAAACAGAGACAAAACAACACTACATAAAGAGATACAAAACAACACTACATAAAGAGAGACAAAACAACACTACATAAAGAGAGACAAAACAACACTACATAAAGAGACAAAACAACACTACATAAAGAGATACAACACAACACTACATAAAGAGAGACAAAACAACACTACATAAAGAGAGACAAAACAACACTACATAAAGAGAGACAAAACAACACTACATAAAGAGATACAACACAACACTACATAAAGAGAGACAAAACAACACTACATAAAGAGAGACAACACTACATAAAGAGAGACAAAACAACACTACATAAAGAGAGACAACACTACATAAAGAGAGACAAAACAACACTACATAAAGAGAGACAAAACAACACTACATAAAGAGATACAAAACAACACTACATAAAGAGAGACAAAACAACACTACATAAAGAGAGACAAAACAACACTACATAAAGAAAGACAAAACAACACTACATAAAGAGATACAAAACAACACTACATAAAGACACAAAACAACACTACATAAAGAGAGACAAAACAACACTACATAAAGAGATACAAAACAACACTACATAAAGAGAGACAAAACACTACATAAGAGACAAAACAACACTACATAAAGAGAGACAACACAACACTACATAAAGAGAGACAACACAACACTACATAAAGAGAGACAAAACAACACTACATAAAGAGAGACAAAACAACACTACATAAAGAGAGACAACACTATATAAAGAGAGACAAAACAATACTACATAAAGAGAGACAAAACAACACTACATAAAGAGATACAAAACAACACTACATAAAGAGAGACAAAACAACACTACATAAAGAGATACAAAACAACACTACATAAAGAGATACAAAACAACACTACATAAAGAGAGACAAAACAACACTACATAAAGAGATACAAAACAACACTACATAAAGAGAGACAAAACAACACTACATAAAGAGAGACAAAACAACACTACATAAAGAGAGACAAAACAACACTACATAAAGAGAGACACCACAACACTACATAAAGAGAGACACCACAACACTACATAAAGAGAGACAACAGAGTCCTAAGACAACAATATAGCATGGCATCAACACATGACAACACAGCATGGTAGCGTCACATGACAACACAGCATGGTAGCATCACAACATGACAACACAGCATGGTAGCATCACAACATGACAACACAGCATGGTAGCATCACAACAAGACAACACAGTATGGCAGCAACACAACATGACAACACAGCATGGTAGCATCACAACAAGACAACACAGTATGGCAGCAACACAACATGACAACACAGCATGGTAGCATCACAACAAGACAACACAGCATGGTAGCAACACAACATGACAACACAACATGGTAGCATCACAACATGACAACACAGCATGGTAGCATCACAACATGGTAGCAACACAACATGACAACACAAGATGGTAGCATCACAACATGACAACACAGCATGGTAGCATCACAACATGACAACACAGCATGGTAGCATCACAACATGGTAGCATCACAACATGACAACACAGCATGGTAGCATCACAACATGACAACACAGCATGGTAGCATCACAACATGGTAGCAACACAACATGACAACACAGCATGGTAGCATCACAACATGGTAGCAACACAACATGACAATACAGCATGGTAGCATCACAACAAGACAACACAGCATGGTAGCATCACAACATGACAACACAGCATGGTAGCATCACAACATGACAACACAGCATGGTAGCATCACAACATGGTAGCAGAACAACATGACAACACAGCATGGTAGCAACACAACATGACAACACAACATGGTAGCAACACAACATGACAACACAGCATGGTAGCATCACAACATGACAACACAGCATGGTAGCATCACAACATGGTAGCAGAACAACATGACAACACAGCATGGTAGCAACACAACATGGTAGCATCACAACATGGTAGCATCACAACATGACAACACAGCATGGTAGCATCACAACATGACAACACACCATGGTAGCATCACAACATGACAACACACCATGGTAGCATCACAACATGACAACACAGCATGGTAGCATCACAACATGACAACACAGCATGGTAGCATCACAACAAGACAACACAGCATGGTAGCATCACAACATGACAACACAGCATGGTAGCATCACAACAAGACAACACAGCATGGTAGCATCACAACATGGTAGCAACACAACATGACAACACAGCATGGTAGCATCACAACATGGTAGCAACACAACATGGTAGCAACACAACATGACAACACAGCATGGTAGCATCACAACAAGACAACACAGCATGGTAGCATCACAACATGACAACATAGCATGGTAGCATCACAACATGACAACACAGCATGGTAGCATCACAACATGACAACACAGCATGGTAGCAACACAACATGGTAGCAACACAACATGGTAGCAACACAACATGACAACACAGCATGGTAGCATCACAACAAGACAACACAGCATGGTAGCATCACAACATGACAACACAGCATGGTAGCATCACAACATGACAACACAGCATGGTAGCATCACAACATGGTAGCAGAACAACATGACAACACAGCATGGTAGCAACACAACATGACAACACAACATGGTAGCAACACAACATGACAACACAGCATGGTAGCATCACAACATGACAACACAGCATGGTAGCATCACAACATGGTAGCAGAACAACATGACAACACAGCATGGTAGCAACACAACATGGTAGCATCACAACATGGTAGCATCACAACATGACAACACAGCATGGTAGCATCACAACATGACAACACACCATGGTAGCATCACAACATGACAACACACCATGGTAGCATCACAACATGACAACACAGCATGGTAGCATCACAACATGACAACACAGCATGGTAGCATCACAACAAGACAACACAGCATGGTAGCATCACAACATGACAACACAGCATGGTAGCATCACAACAAGACAACACAGCATGGTAGCATCACAACATGACAACACAGCATGGTAGCATCACAACATGACAACACAGCATGGTAGCATCACAACAAGACAACACAGCATGGTAGCATCACAACATGACAACACAGCATGGTAGCATCACAACATGACAACACAGCATGGTAGCATCACAACACAGCATGGTAGCATCACAACATGACAACACACCATGGTAGCAACACAACATGACAACAACATAGCAAGGCATACCGTACCTGTCAGTGTTCTCAAGCTTCTGATCAATGAGGGGACACATCTGGTTGCATGCACCTTAGCAGAACAAGAAACGTAATGTTAGGTAACGTTATGTAATGTAATGTTATAGTGTTTTAATTATGTAACGGGTGAAATAACGTATTCATGACAGGTGTCTTACTTAGCTGTAATATATATATATAATAGTTATTTAGTAAGTCAGTCTTAAGTAAGTCTAGCTAGTAAGTCAGTCTCACCCTCAAGCTGTAGCAGCTCACAGGCGTCAGACTGGTTGTCTGTTGGATCTGCACTCTGGATCATCTGCAGCAGCTGGTCCATCTTCTCCTGGTGAGGAAACATAACCACATAGAACTTCAGTATAGTGTAAAAGCAGAACTCTACTACTACTATAACAGCATACACTGAGTATACCAAACATTTGGAATATTGCATTGCACACCCTTTTTTCCCCCTCAGACAGCCTCCATTCGTCAGGCCATGGATTCTACAAGGTGTCAAAAGCGTTAGGGTTTGGGTGCTGGCCCATGTTGACTCCAATGCTTCCCACAGTTGTGTCAAGTTGGCTGGATATTTTTTGGGTGGTGGACCATTCTTCATACACACAGGAAACTGTTGAGTGTGGAAAAAGTTCTTGACAAACCGATGAGTCTGGCACATACTACCACACCCTGTCCAAAGGTACTTCAATATGTTGTCTTGCCCATTCACCTTCTGAATGTCTCACTTGTCTCAAGACTTTAAAATCATTATTGAATTTGTCTCCCTTACTTAATTGAATTTGATTTAACAATACAGGCCCATAGCTTTAACCTGGATAGTCTGTCATGTAAAGAGCAGGTGTTCTTAATGTTAATCTACTACATGATCAAAAGTATGTGGACACCTTCTCGTCAAACATTAATTTCAAAATCATGGGCATTAACATGGAGTTGGTCCCCCCTTTGCTGCTATAACAGCCTGCTATAAAAGCCTAACAGATTTCCCTTCACTGGAAATAAAGGGCCTGAACCATGAAAAACAGCCTCAGACCATTATTCCTCCTCCACCAAAGTTCACAGTTGGCCCTATATATTGAGTGATTCATCATTCCAGAGAACACGTTTCCACTGAGTCCAATGGTGCCGAGCTTTACACCACTTCAGCCGACGCTTGACATTGCGCATGGTGATCTTAGGCTTGTGTGCGGCTGCTTGGCCATAGAAACTCATTTCATGAAGCACCAGACGAACAGTTCTTGCGCTGACGTTGCATATACAGTGCATTCGGAAAGTATTCAGAACCCTGTAGACCCCTTGACTTTTTCCACATTTTGTTACGTTACAGCCTTATTCTAAAATGGATTAAATAATACCCCATAATGACAAAGTGAAAACAGGTTTTTTGAAATTTTGGCAAATTTATTACAAATAAAAAACAGAAATACCTTATTTATATAAGTATTCAGACCCTTTGCTATGAGACTCTAAATTGAGCTCAGGTGCTTCCTGTTTCCATTGATCATCCTTGAGATGTTTCTACAACTTGAGTCCAACTGTGGTAAATTCAATTGATTGGACATGATTTGGAAAGGCACACACCTGTCTATATAAGGTCCCACAGTTGACAGTGCATGTCTGAGAAAAATAAAAAAAAACATCAGGTGAAAGGAATTGTCCATAGAGCTGTGAGACAGGATTGTGTCGAGGCACAGATCTGGGGAAGGGTAGCAAATAAATTCTGCAGCATTGAAGGTCCCCAAAAACACAGTGGTCTCCATCATTCTTAAATGGAAGAAGTTTGGAACCACCAAGACTCTTCCTAGAGCTGGCTGCCCGGCCAAACTGAGCAATCAGGGGAGAAGGGCCTTGGTCAGGGTGATAACCATGAACCCGATGGTCACTCTGACAGAGCTCCCCCGTGGAGATGGGAGAACCTTCCACAAGGACAACCATCTCTGCAGAGTCAGGGACTGGGAGACTAGTCAGTATCGAGGAAAAGATTCACGGAGAAAAGTACAGAGAGATCCTTGATGAAAACCTGCTCCAGAGCGCCTTCCACCTTCCAACAGGACAACGACCCTAAGCACACAGCGAAGACAACGCAGTAGTGGCTTCAGGACAAGTCTCTGAAAGTCCTTGAGTGGCCCAGCCAGAGCCCGGACTTAATAGCTGTGCAACAACGTTCCCCATCCAGCCTGACAGAGCTTGAGAGGATCTGCAGAGAAGAATGAGAGAAACTCCCCAAATACAGGTGTGCCAAGCATGTAGCTTCATACACAAGAAGACTCAAGGCTGTAATCGCTGCCAAAGGTGCTTCAACAAAGTACTGAGTAAAGGGTCAGAATACTTATGGAAATTATTAACATTTGCAAAACTTTCTAAAAACCTGTTTTTGCTTTGTCATTATGGGGTATTGTGTGTAGATTGATGAGGGAAAAAAATATATTTAATACATTTTAGAATAAGGCTGTAACGTAACAAAATGTGAAAAAAGTCAAGGGGTCTACTTTCCGAAAGCACTGTAAATATATACACAGAGTACAGGGATGTAAACTGGTGAGGGCAATGAAACGCAAAAGATCCCTGCTAATTCTGCACTTCTTTTCCAGCTTTAAAAATGCTAATTTCTAGTGATTTATGCTGGATACCTTCTTGAAATGCAGATTAACTGTGTACCAATTAAACAACAAAGAATATTATCTACATGATCAGTCTGTGTAAAACTCGCAAAAACAATTAAGGAAAGCCATGCTATTTGTTGCCTAGACTTTACTGTTAATGACACTCAAGTCCAGTGAAAAAAAACTGTATTCACTAATAATTCAGTTAGCCTTGATAATAGAACACACACAAAATATATTATATCTTAAAGTAGAAATAGAATGAAACAGGAATTCTATTTCTGCTCTGTTATAGTGGCTATGATTATAGTGGCTATGATTATAGTGGCTATGATTATAGTGGCCACTATAGTAGACATGGATTAAGTGCACAAGGCTACATGTGTACAAAAATAACGTTCACTGAGTAAAAAATAAAACAATCCCCCCTCACTCACAACTGTATGTCAAGTTCAACACAAAAGCAATATCTTTGGGCTACACTGCGTGTTATAACATTGTACACTTTCTGCCTGTGTACATCTGTTCTACAATGTGCCAGCAGCAGAGCATGAGACCCTTTGTTGGCATAATTGATCTCTTTCAGGCAGAGTACAGCTGGCAAACCACTTTAATCAACCTTAAAAAGAGAGTGTGGTGTTCCTTTCACCTCTATAGTGGCATCCAGCTTAAGCCAGGCCCAGATCCAGCTACACTTCATCCCTGAATCCACTGGTTTAACAAGAAACGCCTCATTTACTTAATTAATACTCTCATTCTGAAAATTAACCACAGAGGGAAAACATTAGTTCATAGTTTGTTAGCTAGTTAACATTTCACACAGATTGCCAGGGTCCAGTGAGCAACTAACAAAGCTTGAGGAGCGGCAAGGAGTTGTATAATTTACCAGTCAACGTTAACACTATAGCTAATTGGTTCCTCAAGCTAACATTACCGCATCTGATGTAACGTTAACCAGCTAATATTCACACCATAAACTCAATTATTTGATCAGCTAAAGTTCCTCAACATTTCTCTGGCTAGTTAACAAAGAATTAGATCCAGCTACTGTACTGATTATTGTTATTGTTCCACCACTCCTGCTCCTTCACCTCAAACTTTCCAAATGCCAGTTGTTTTTAGGTTACAGCTCATGAAGTACGCTTCATCAAGTTCTCACCTCGGTCTCCAGGCGACGCGCTGCTGCTGTATCTGGCAAACTGTCTTTCCAGAGCACGTGCTGCTGCTGTATCTGGCAAACTGTCTTTCTAGAGCATGTGCTGCTGCTGTATCTGGCAAACTGTCTTTCTAGAGCATGTGCTGCTGCTGTATCTGGCAAACTGTCTTTCTAGAGCACGTGCTGCTGCTGTATCTGGCAAACTGTCTTTCTAGAGCACGTGCTGATGCTGTATCTGGCAAACTGTCTTTCTAGAGCACGTGCTGCTGCTGTATCTGGCAAACTGTCTTTCTAGAGCATGTGCTGCTGCTGTATCTGGCAAACTGTCTTTCTAGAGCACGTGCTGCTGCTGTATCTGGCAAACTGTCTTTCTAGAGCACGTGCTGCTGCTGTATCTGGCAAACTGTCTTTCTAGAGCACGTGCTGCTGCTGTATCTGGCAAACTGTCTTTCTAGAGCACGTGCTGCTGCTGTATCTGGCAAACTGTCTTTCTAGAGCACGTGCTGCTGCTGTATCTGGCAAACTGTCTTTCTAGAGCACGTGCTGCTGCTGTATCTGGCAAACTGTCTTTCTAGAGCATGTGCTGCTGCTGTATCTGGCAAACTGTCTTTCTAGAGCACGTGCTGCTGCTGTATCTGGCAAACTGTCTTTCTAGAGCACGTGCTGCAACTAGCAAGTTGGTTGCGTCTTCTCTCTTCAGTCACGTGCTGAATTCGGGTATGCGAACTACCCCTCCCAAAAAATACTTAAATCAGATCTACACGAATCACGTACAGTTGAAGTCGGAAGTTTACATACACTTAGGTTGAAGTCATTAAAACTCCTTCAAGTTACTCCACAGATTTCATGTTAAACTATAGTTTTGGCAAGTCGGTGTCAGGCTCTGGCCATAGAGAAGCCTATTTGCTTCTCTATGTAGCCATAGTCAGAGTCTGACAGGTCTATTCTTTCTGTTTCTGGTGGTGGTTTGTGTTGGATCCCTAATTAGAGGCAGCTGCAGTGCATTGTCTCTAATTAGTCCTACATAGGTTTGTATGTTCCACTCCGGGGTGTGGGTCATTATTTCACGGTGAAAAGTAAGTGTGCTTTACTACGTTTGTCAATCGTGTTTGTTTATTTGTTAGTTCGCACATTCATTTGAGTATTCAGTAAAGAAATGTTGAACTACAATCCCTGCGCTGCGTCTTGGTCGCTCCCAACCGTGACAGACCTTGGGCTCCCTGTCGTGACAGACCTTGGGCTCCCTGTCGTGACAGACCTTGGGCTCCCTGTCGTGACAGTCGGCTAGGACATCTACTTTGTGTATGACAAGTAATTCTTCCAACAATTGTTTACAGACAGATTATTTCACTTATAATTCACTATATCACAATTCCAGTGGGTCAGAAGTTTACATACACTAAGTTGACTGTGCCTTTAAACAGTTTAAACATGTCATGGCTTTAGAAGCTTCTGATAGGCTACGCTTCTGAGTCAATTGGAGGTGTACCTGTGGATGTATTTCAAGGCCTACCTTCAAACTCCGTGCCTCTTTGCTCGACATCATGAGAAAATAAAAATAAATCAGCCTCAGAAAAATAATTGTAGACCTCCACAAGTCTGGTTCATCCTTGGGAGCAATTTCCAAACGCCTGAAGGTACCACGTTCATCTGTACAAACAATAGTACGCATGTATAAACACCATGGGACCACGCAGCCGTCATACCACTCAGGAGACGCGTTCTGTCTCCTAGAGATGAATGTACTTTGGTGTGAAAAGTACAAATCAATCCCAGAACAACAGCAAAGGACCTTGTGAAGATGCTGGAGGAAACTAGTACAAAAGGGAATGTGATGAAAGAAATAAAAGCTGAAATAAATCACTCTCTACTATTATTCTGACATTTCACATTCAAATGTTTGGCGCCGCCCTGCTGGTCGCCTGTTAAGCAGCTCGTTGTTCTGCATTAATTGTTGTTTTAGTTCGTTTTTTCTTCGTCTCTTTTCTTAGTTTTGTTTGTTTGTTACAGTTTAACTATAATAGTATAATAGTTCAGGATTATGGATTTTCTCGCAGCTGAACGTCGACAGGAGTCGTCAACTGTTATTGTTTACAACAGAGCCCAGCTCCTGGATTTAGCCCACGCAGCGCTGCTGCTCCCCAGGGAAAAGTTAGATATTCCGGACGAGTTGAAAAGGCGACGCCGTGGACGCAGAGCAGGATTGAAGTGTAAGGCAAAGTGGAGGAAGTACAAGCCGGCTATACTGTCTATCATTATGGGCAACGTAAGGTCACTGCA
This sequence comes from Thymallus thymallus, assembly GCA_023634145.1. NCBI lineage: Eukaryota > Metazoa > Chordata > Actinopteri > Salmoniformes > Salmonidae > Thymallus > Thymallus thymallus. Next base: position 62,483 of record CM042382.1, read on the forward strand.
TAACAAGATGGATGAGCTCGAGGCTCTTGTCCGTGGACAAAGGGATTATCGGGAAACAAGCCTAATGTTTTTTACTGAACGATAACATCCCCAAAGAGAAAGTCACTATCGACGGTTTCCTGACCATCAGAGCAGACAGGGATAGCATCTCTTCCGGTAAGAGCAAGGGTGGTGGGCTGGCTTTATTAGTTAACAACAGATGGTGTCATCCGAACCATATTAATCTTAAGGAAGAGTTTTGTAGCCCGGACATTGAACTATTAGCTGTTAGCCTGAGACCCTACTAATTGCAGAGGGAATTCACGGCGGCCATTGCTGTTATTGTTTACATCCCACCTTCCGTAGACGCAAACACAGCGTGTGACGTCATCCACTCTGCTATCGCGAGGTTTCAGACAGCGCATCCCAGTGCTTTCTTTGCCATTTCGGGGGATTTTAACCATGCATCTCTCTCTTCAACGCTGCCCACGTTCAAACAGTTTGAAGTGCCCAACCAGGAATAATACAACTCTGGACTTGTTATATGCTAATGTGAAGGACGTAGTCAACTCCACTGCATTCCCTCCCCTCGGTAGATCGGATCACAACCTTGTCCACCTCATTCCACACAACAGGCCTTTGGTCCAACAGCAGCCTGTGACCACCAGGACCATTAGGAGATGGTCCCCGGAGGCGAATGAGGCCCTACAGGACTGCTTTGAAACAACAGACTGGGATGTGCTCTGTGAGGCTCATGGGGAGGACATCGATGGACTTACTGACTGCATAACGGACTATATTAATTTTTGTGTAGACAACACTGTACACACCAGGAAGGTACGCTGTTTTCCAAACAATAAACCCTGGGTCACCAGCGACCTGAAGGCCCTGCTGAATGAGAAGAAGAGGGCCTTCAAGGAGAGGGACAAGGACAAGGACTAATTGAAATGCGTCCAGAGGGAGCTGAAGTTGCGGATTGCTGAGGGGAAGAGAGGGTATAAGGAGAAGATGGAGGACAAGCTGAGGCAGAGCCAGGTGAGAGAGGTGTGGAAGGGTATGAGAAATATCACTGGCTTCAAAAAGTCAAACAGTGGGCAGACGGAGGGGACCCAGGACAGAGCCAATGAGCTGAACCAATTTTTTAACAGGTTCGATACTGGCCCTGTCCACCTCCCCTCCAGCTCCCCAGACCACACACCCTCACGGCTATCCCACCCCCACTTTGCTCACAACACCTCTGCTGAGACAATCAGTGACCCCTCCTCCACCCCTGCTCCCCCTGGACTGATCCTCAACACCCCCCTTTCACCACCTCCCCACCTGGGCTGGCTTTCACCACCAACCAAGTGAAGAGAAAGCTGGAGAGACTACACCAGTGGAAAGCGGCGGGCCCTGATGGCATCAGCCCAAGGGTGCTGAGGGTCTGTGCTGACCAACTGTGTGGAACATTATTACACATAACTTAATTTCTGAACTGATTTGTTTTGGTTTCTTTGTATGTATGGATTACTTGGGTTGTTACCAACATCTGGTGAAAATTTCATGTCAATGAAATGAAGCACCTTAAGAAATATATTTACTGAGAAAAATGGTGACGTGTTCAATACTTATTTCACCCGCTGTACATACTCATGTACAGTTGTTTATCATATCACGTGCAATATTGCAAGTAATTCTTAGACTGAACTTACGTAGGCATTCACTCAGGAATGCATATTAGTATCCTGCCAGTTGCACCTTTTCTCATTGCTTTTAGTATATTGAATGTGCAATACGTGCAGTTGTCTGTAATTAAACCCTGCGCACTAAGGACTGTATTTTAAGGGAATTACTATTATTACCCCAAATGATATCATACACACATTTAGCTATTAAAGTATCTCTTCCTGTCATTTACCTGTACAGTTTATGTAACCATGCAAGTATTCACTTATCTGTAAATATAACGGTATACCTAACTGTACAGCTAATTTAACCATGCAAAATGTTCACTTACCTGTTCATTTGGCCAGTCTGTCTATTAAGTAAACTATTTTTACCCTCGCTCATATCATAAGCATTTTTAGCTACTGAAGTATTTCTCTGCCATCGACCTGTATAGTATAGTTAACCATCCAACATCCACCAACGTATAGTGTACATATTCAGCCAACCACCCATACTATGCAATGTCTTTTTATAGCTTTTTTTTGCACTCCAGATATCTTGTATTTCTATACTTTTTCATACTGCCGCTCTATGTATCATGTACCGTGTATCTGTCTTTTGTGTACTTTCGTTGTGGCATTTTGCACCTGCCCTGTGTTTTGTTGTAGCTGCTTGACAAAGAAATTTCCCCCCCGGGGATCAATAAAGTACCTACCTATCTATCTATCTATCTATCTATCTATCTATCTATCTATCTATCTATCTATCTATCTATCTATCTATCTATCTATCTATCTATCTATCTATCTAAAATAAAGTGGGGATCCTAACTGACCTAAGACAGGGAATTTTTACTAGGATTAAATGTCAGGAATTGTAAAAAAAAAACTGTTTAAATGTATTTGGCCAAGGTGTATGTAAACTTCCAAACTGTTGGTTACCCATGTTGGATTCCAAACAGTGAATTTCGCCGAAAGGTGACTAGTTTGCATCCCTGACAGTACCAGTCAAAAGTTTGGACACACCTACTTATTCAAGGGTTTTTGGTTATTTTTACTGTTTTTTACATTGTAGAATAATAGTGAAGACATCAAAACTATTAAATAACACATATGGTATCATGGAGTAACCAGAATAAGTGTTATTTTATATTTGTTAAACAAATCAAAATATAATGTTATATTTGAGAATGTGGGAACTCCTTCAAGACTGTTGGAAAAGCATTCCAGGTGAAGCTGGTTGAGAGAATGCCAAGAGTGTGCAAAGATGTCAAGGAAAAGGATGGCTATTTGAAGAACATAAAATAGATTGATTTGTTAAAAACGTTTTTGGTTTTACTACATGACTGTTATTTCATAGTACAATACAATGTAGAAAATAGCAAAAATAAAGAAAAACCCTTGAATGAGTAGGTGTTCTAAACCTGTTGACCAGTAGTGTGTACACACACACACACACACACACACACACACACACACACACACACACACACACACACACACACACACACACACACACACACACACACACGTATAATTAAGCTGCAGTACCTCGTCTATGTAGACCGGTTCAGGCTCAGGCTCTATGCTCTCCACCTGGATCTCCTCACTGAACTGAACTGTCTTCTTTTCTGTCTTCACTGTGGACACAGGACAGTCAGAGGGACAAGGAGACAGTCGGGGGAGACGGACGGGGCGACATGGAGACAGTCGGGGGGGCATGAACACAGGAGACGGCCGGGGGGAGACAAGGAGACGGCCGGGGGGAGACAAGGAGACGGTCGGGGGGAGACAAGGAGACGGTCGGGGGAGACAAGGAGACGGTCGGGATGAGACAAGGAGACGGTCGGGGGGAGACAAGGAGACGGTCGGGGGGAGACAAGGAGACGGTCGGGGGAGACAAGGAGACGGTCGGGGGAGACAAGGAGACGGTCGGGATGAGACAAGGAGACGGTCGGGGGGGACACTCGGGGGGGGGGGGGGAGTGATGGGGGACACGCTAGGACATGGGGACAGTCAGGGTGACAGTCGGTGGTACATGGAATAAGCCAGGGGGACACTGTGTGTGTTTGTACGTGCACGTGTGCGCGTCAGGGTTTCCGCTAGCCGGTAATAGACAGCTTTTGGGTAATAATTAAAAACACTGGCCCCGACTAGGAGAAGAAATCCTGCTTTTCTGCCTATTAGTGGTGGAAATACATTTTACCAGGCATGCTTATTGATCTACAGGTTAATGTCCATTATTTAGTGGAATTCAGTTGGTGCATGTGTATGTTCATCATCATCATTCAGATACAGAGCCTTTGAGTGGAAAATCTGTCAGACAGCGAGTGAGTTGCTGCGACAGCATCTTCAACTGCTAATTCATTGGATGTTTCGAGCCCAATCACAACAATTCTAAACGCAATCCCATGTTAAAATCAGTTGTGATGGTCTTGGACGTTTTGTTAAGATGAATTACCATAATCTAAATGTGATTCTGAGCACTGTGGACAGATACCCTAATTCAGATACGCACCCAATTCATATGGGTCCAGTACATTTTCCTAACAGAAACCCTGGTGGTGTGAACTCACTCATCTCAGGCTCTGCAGTCAGATCAGCCGTTACAAAGTTTGAGGGGAATAGTCCAACTCCCTGATACGTTTCTCCTTTCCACCAGTTGGGGTCACTGAAACCCCAAAATACAGCCTGTTAGTGAACAGTAAGGACTGGTTTCCCAGACACACTACACCCCAGTAGACCCACTACTCCTGGACTAAACAGACCCACTACTCCTGGACTAAACAGGACCCACTACTCCTGGACTAAACAGACCCACTACTCCTGGACTAAACAGGACCCACTACTCCAAAGTAGACCCACTACTCCTGGACTAAACAGACCCACTACTCCTGGACTAAACAGGACCCACTACTCCTGGACTAAACAGACCCACTACTCCTGGACTAAACAGGACCCACTACTCCTGGACTAAACAGACCCACTACTCGAAAGTAGACCCACTAATCCTGGACTAAACAGTACCCACTACTCCTGGACTAAACAGGACCCACTACTCCAAAGTAGACCCACTACTCCTGGACTAAACAGACCCACTACTCCTGGACTAAACAGGACCCACTACTCCTGGACTAAACAGACCCACTACTCCAAAGTAGACCCACTACTCCTGGACTAAACAGACCCACTACTCCTGGACTAAACAGACCCACTACTCCAAAGTAGACCCATTACTCCTGGACTAAACAGTACCCACTACTCCTGGACTAAACAGTACCCACTACTCCTGGACTAAACAGACCCACTACTCCTGGACTAAACAGGACCCACTACTCCTGGACTAAACAGACCCACTACTCCTGGACTAAACAGTACCCACTACTCCTGGACTAAACAGGACCCACTACTCCTGGACTAAACAGACCCACTACTCCTGGACTAAACAGACCCACTACTCCTGGACTAAACAGACCCACTACTCCAAAGTAGACCCATTACTCCTGGACTAAACAGACCCACTACTCCTGGACTAAACAGACCCACTACTCCTGGACTAAACAGGACCCACTACTCCTGGACTAAACAGACCCACTACTCCTGGACTAAACAGACCCACTACTCCTGGACTAAACAGACCCACTACTCCTGGACTAAACAGACCCACTACTCCTGGACTAAACAGTACCCACTACTCCTGGACTAAACAGTACCCACTACTCCTGGACTAAACAGACCCACTACTCCTGGACTAAACAGACCCACTACTCCTGGACTAAACAGACCCACTACTCCTGGACTAAACAGACCCACTACTCCTGGACTAAACAGACCCACTACTCCTGGACTAAACAGGACCCACTACTCCTGGACTAAACAGACCCACTACTCCAAAGTAGACCCACTACTCCTGGACTAAACAGCACACTGTGGTATGGCAGGGTGAGCTGACTTGTTGTCCAGGATAGTGATGATCTCTCCATGATTAAAGGGTTGGTATGGCAGGGATAGGGTTTATGGGTGGTATGGCAGGGATATGGTTTATGGGTGGTATGGCAGGGATAGGGTTTATGGGTGGTATGGCAGGGATATGGTTTATGGGTGGTATGGCAGGGATATGGTTTATGGGTGGTATGGCAGGGATAGGGTTTATGGGTGGTATGGCAGGGATATGGTTTATGGGTGGTATGGCAGGGATATGGTTTATGGGTGGTATGGCAGGGATATGGTTTATGGGTGGTATGGCAGGGATATGGTTTATGGGTGGTATGACAGGGATATGGTTTATGGGTGGTATGGCAGGGATATGGTTTATGGGTGGTATGGCAGGGATATGGTTTATGGGTGGTATGGCAGGGATAGGGTTTATGGGTGGTATGGCAGGGATAGGGTTTATGGGTGGTATGGCAGGGATAGGGTTTATGGGTGGTATGGCAGGGATAGGGTTTATGGGTGGTATGGTAGGGATAGGGTTTAGGGGTGGTATGGTAGGGTTAGTGGTATGGCAGGGATAGGGTTTATGGGTGGTATGGCAGGGATAGGGTTTATGGGTGGTATGGCAGGGATAGGGTTTATGGGTGGTATGGCAAAGATATGGTTTATGGGTGGTATGGCAGGGATAGGGTTTATGGTTGGTATGGCAGGGATAGGGTTTATGGGTGGTCTGGTAGGGTTAGTGGTATGGTAGGGATAGGGTTGGTATGGTAGGGTTAGTGGTATGGTAGGGATAGAGGTTAGGGGTGGTATGGTAGGGTTAGTGGTATGGTAGGGATAGGGTTTAGGGGTGGTATGGTAGGGTTAGAGTTTAGGGGTGGTATGGTAGGGTTAGTGGTATGGTAGGGATATAGTTTAGGGGTGGTATGGTAGGGTTAGTGGTATGGTAGGGCTATAGTTTAGGGGTGGTATGGTAGGGTTAGTGGTATGGTAGGGATATAGTTTAGGGGTGGTATGGTAGGGATATAGTTTAGGGGTGGTATGGTAGGGTTAGTGGTATGGTAGGGATATAGTTTAGGGGTGGTATGGAAGGGTTAGTGGTATGGTAGGGATATAGTTTAGGGGTGGTATGGTAGGGATATAGTTTAGGGGTGGTATGGTAGGGTTAGTGGTATGGTAGGGATATAGTTTAGGGGTGGTATGGTAGGGATAGTGGTATGGTAGGGATATAGTTTAGGGGTGGTATGGTAGGGATATAGTTTAGGGGTGGTATGGTAGGGTTAGTGGTATGGTAGGGATATAGTTTAGGGGTGGTATGGTAGGGATATAGTTTAGGGGTGGTATGGTAGGGTTAGTGGTATGGTAGGGATATAGTTTAGGGGTGGTATGGTAGGGATATAGTTTACGGGTGGTATGGTAGGGTGAGCTGACCTATCGTCCAGGATAGTGATGATCTCTCCAGACTTGAAAGTGAGCTCGTTGTCCTCTGCAGCCTCAAAGTCATAGATGGCCCTGACCTTCCTGCCCTCAGGCCTCTGGGAAGACAGGAAAGAGGCGCTGGGGTACAGACCAGACCCAGGCAGCCCTGACCCAGGCAGCCCTGACCCAGGCAGCCCTGACCCAGGCTGACTACGCTGCTCCTTTAGAGACAACTCTATGGCTGGGGGAGGAGGAGAGGAGGGAAGATGGTCAGAGATATACAATAACATATTGCACTAAGATACATTTAGATGAGGAAATAGCTAATTCCATGATAATATTGTTACTAACTTTATTCCAGAACGAGTAGTCTATTTACCTTTAGCCAGGTCTAGTTAGTCTAGCTGGTGTCTTTACCTTTAGCCAGGTCTAGTTAGTCTAGCTGGTGTCTTTACCTTTAGCCAGGTCTAGTTAGTCTAGCTGGTGTCTTTAGTCAGGTCTAGTTAGTCTAGCTGGTGTCTTTACCTTTAGTCAGGTCTAGTTAGTCTAGCTGGTGTCTTTAGCCAGGTCTAGTTAGTCTAGCTGGTGTCTTTACCTTTAGCCAGGTCTAGTTAGTCTAGCTGGTGTCTTTACCTTTAGCCAGGTCTAGTTAGTCTAGCTGGTGTCTTTAGCCAGGTCTAGTTAGTCTAGCTGGTGTCTTTACCTTTAGCCAGGTCTAGTTAGTCTAGCTGGTGTCTTTACCTTTAGCCAGGTCTAGTTAGTCTAGCTGGTGTCTTTACCTTTAGCCAGGTCTAGTTAGTCTAGCTGGTGTCTTTAGTCAGGTCTAGTTAGTCTAGCTGGTGTCTTTAGTCAGGTCTAGTTAGTCTAGCTGGTGTCTTTAGCCAGGTCTAGTTAGTCTAGCTGGTGTCTTTACCTTTAGCCAGGTCTAGTTAGTCTAGCTGGTGTCTTTAGTCAGGTCTAGTTAGTCTAGCTGGTGTCTTTACCTTTAGCCAGGTCTAGTTAGTCTAGCTGGTGTCTTTAGCCAGGTCTAGTTAGTCTAGCTGGTGTCTTTAGCCAGGTCTAGTTAGTCTAGCTGGTGTCTTTACCTTTAGCCAGGTCTAGTTAGTCTAGCTGGTGTCTTTACCTTTAGTCAGGTCTAGTTAGTCTAGCTGGTGTCTTTAGCCAGGTCTAGTTAGTCTAGCTGGTGTCTTTACCTTTAGCCAGGTCTAGTTAGTCTAGCTGGTGTCTTTACCTTTAGCCAGGTCTAGTTAGTCTAGCTGGTGTCTTTACCTTTAGCCAGGTCTAGTTAGTCTAGCTGGTGTCTTTAGCCAGGTCTAGTTAGTCTAGCTGGTGTCTTTACCTTTAGCCAGGTCTAGTTAGTCTAGCTGGTGTCTTTACCTTTAGCCAGGTCTAGTTAGTCTAGCTGGTGTCTTTACCTTTAGTCAGGTCTAGTTAGTCTAGCTGGTGTCTTTACCTTTAGTCAGGTCTAGTTAGTCTAGCTGGTGTCTTTAGCCAGGTCTAGTTAGTCTAGCTGGTGTCTTTACCTTTAGCCAGGTCTAGTTAGTCTAGCTGGTGTCTTTAGTCAGGTCTAGTTAGTCTAGCTGGTGTCTTTAGCCAGGTCTAGTTAGTCTAGCTGGTGTCTTTACCTTTAGCCAGGTCTAGTTAGTCTAGCTGGTGTCTTTAGCCAGGTCTATTTAGTCTAGCTGGTGTCTTTACCTTTAGTCAGGTCTAGTTAGTCTAGCTGGTGTCTTTAGCCAGGTCTAGTTAGTCTAGCTGGTGTCTTTACCTTTAGCCAGGTCTAGTTAGTCTAGCTGGTGTCTTTAGCCAGGTCTAGTTAGTCTAGCTGGTGTCTTTACCTTTAGCCAGGTCTAGTTAGTCTAGCTGGTGTCTTTAGTCAGGTCTAGTTAGTCTAGCTGGTGTATTTACCTTTAGCCAGGTCTAGTTAGTCTAGCTGGTGTCTTTAGTCAGGTCTAGTTAGTCTAGCTGGTGTCTTTAGCCAGGTCTAGTTAGTCTAGCTGGTGTCTTTACCTTTAGTCAGGTCTAGTTAGTCTAGCTGGTGTCTTTAGCCAGGTCTAGTTAGTCTAGCTGGTGTCTTTACCTTTAGCCAGGTCTAGTTAGTCTATCTGGTGTCTTTAGCCAGGTCTAGTTAGTCTAGCTGGTGTCTTTACCTTTAGCCAGGTCTAGTTAGTCTAGCTGGTGTCTTTACCTTTAGCCAGGTCTAGTTAGTCTAGCTGGTGTCTTTACCTTTAGCCAGGTCTAGTTAGTCTAGCTGGTGTCTTTACCTTTAGTCAGGTCTAGTTAGTCTAGCTGGTGTCTTTAGCCAGGTCTAGTTAGTCTAGCTGGTGTCTTTACCTTTAGCCAGGTCTAGTTAGTCTAGCTGGTGTCTTTAGTCAGGTCTAGTTAGTCTAGCTGGTGTCTTTAGCCAGGTCTAGTTAGTCTAGCTGGTGTCTTTACCTTTAGCCAGGTCTAGTTAGTCTAGCTGGTGTCTTTAGCCAGGTCTATTTAGTCTAGCTGGTGTCTTTACCTTTAGTCAGGTCTAGTTAGTCTAGCTGGTGTCTTTAGCCAGGTCTAGTTAGTCTAGCTGGTGTCTTTACCTTTAGCCAGGTCTAGTTAGTCTAGCTGGTGTCTTTAGCCAGGTCTAGTTAGTCTAGCTGGTGTCTTTACCTTTAGCCAGGTCTAGTTAGTCTAGCTGGTGTCTTTAGTCAGGTCTAGTTAGTCTAGCTGGTGTATTTACCTTTAGCCAGGTCTAGTTAGTCTAGCTGGTGTCTTTAGTCAGGTCTAGTTAGTCTAGCTGGTGTCTTTAGCCAGGTCTAGTTAGTCTAGCTGGTGTCTTTACCTTTAGTCAGGTCTAGTTAGTCTAGCTGGTGTCTTTAGCCAGGTCTAGTTAGTCTAGCTGGTGTCTTTACCTTTAGTCAGGTCTAGTTAGTCTAGCTGGTGTCTTTAGTCAGGTCTATTTAGTCTAGCTGGTGTCTTTACCTTCAGTCAGGTCTAGTTAGTCTAGCTGGTGTCTTTTTCAGGTCTAGTTAGTCTAGCTGGTGTCTTTAGTCAGGTCTATTTAGTCTAGCTGGTGTCTTTACCTTTAGTCAGGTCTAGTTAGTCTAGCTGGTGTCTTTAGTCAGGTCTAGTTAGTCTAGCTGGTGTCTTTACCTTTAGCCAGGTCTAGTTAGTCTAGCTGGTGTCTTTACCTTTAGCCAGGTCTAGTTAGTCTAGCTGGTGTCTTTAGCCAGGTCTAGTTAGTCTAGCTAGTGTCTTTAGCCAGGTCTAGTTAGTCTAGCTGGTGTCTTTAGTCAGGTCTAGTTAGTCTAGCTGGTGTCTTTAGCCAGGTCTAGTTAGTCTAGCTGGTGTCTTTAGCCAGGTCTAGTTAGTCTAGCTGGTGTCTTTAGCCAGGTCTAGTTAGTCTAGCTGGTGTCTTTACCTTTAGTCAGGTCTAGTTAGTCTAGCTGGTGTCTTTAGTCAGGTCTAGTTAGTCTAGCTGGTGTCTTTACCTTTAGCCAGGTCTAGTTAGTCTAGCTGGTGTCTTTAGTCAGGTCTAGTTAGTCTAGCTGGTGTCTTTACCTTTAGCCAGGTCTAGTTAGTCTAGCTGGTGTCTTTAGCCAGGTCTAGTTAGTCTAGCTGGTGTCTTTAGCCAGGTCTAGTTAGTCTAGCTGGTGTCTTTACCTTTAGTCAGGTCTAGTTAGTCTAGCTGGTGTCTTTAGTCAGGTCTAGTTAGTCTAGCTGGTGTCTTTACCTTTAGCCAGGTCTAGTTAGTCTAGCTGGTGTCTTTAGTCAGGTCTAGTTAGTCTAGCTGGTGTCTTTACCTTTAGCCAGGTCTAGTTAGTCTAGCTGGTGTCTTTAGCCAGGTCTAGTTAGTCTAGCTGGTGTCATTAGCCAGGTCTAGTTAGTCTAGCTGGTGTCTTTAGCCAGGTCTAGTTAGTCTAGCTGGTGTCTTTAGCCAGGTCTAGTTAGTCTAGCTGGTGTCTTTAGCCAGGTCTAGTTAGTCTAGCTGGTGTCTTTAGCCAGGTCTAGTTAGTCTAGCTGGTGTCTTTAGTCAGGTCTAGTTAGTCTAGCTGGTGTCTTTACCTTTAGCCAGGTCTAGTTAGTCTAGCTGGTGTCTTTACCTTTAGCCAGGTCTAGTTAGTCTAGCTGGTGTCTTTAGCCAGGTCTAGTTAGTCTATCTGGTGTCTTTAGCCAGGTCTAGTTAGTCTAGCTGGTGTCTTTACCTTTAGTCAGGTCTAGTTAGTCTAGCTGGTGTCTTTACCTTTAGTCAGGTCTAGTTAGCCTAGCTGGTGTCTTTACCTTTAGCCAGGTCTAGTTAGTCTAGCTGGTGTCTTTAGTCAGGTCTAGTTAGTCTAGCTGGTGTCTTTACCTTTAGCCAGGTCTAGTTAGTCTAGCTGGTGTCTTTACCTTTAGCCAGGTCTAGTTAGTCTAGCTGGTGTCTTTACCTTTAGCCAGGTCTAGTTAGTCTAGCTGGTGTCTTTAGTCAGGTCTATTTAGTCTAGCTGGTGTCTTTACCTTTAGTCAGGTCTAGTTAGTCTAGCTGGTGTCTTTAGTCAGGTCTAGTTAGTCTAGCTGGTGTCTTCACCTTTAGCCAGGTCTAGTTAGTCTAGCTGGTGTCTTTAGCCAGGTCTATTTAGTCTAGCTGGTGTCTTTACCTTTAGTCAGGTCTAGTTAGTCTAGCTGGTGTCTTTAGTCAGGTCTAGTTAGTCTAGCTGGTGTCTTTACCTTTAGCCAGGTCTAGTTAGTCTAGCTGGTGTCTTTACCTTTAGCCAGGTCTAGTTAGTCTAGCTGGTGTCTTTAGTCAGGTCTATTTAGTCTAGCTGGTGTCTTTACCTTTAGTCAGGTCTAGTTAGTCTAGCTGGTGTCTTTAGTCAGGTCTAGTTAGTCTAGCTGGTGTCTTTACCTTTAGCCAGGTCTAGTTAGTCTAGCTGGTGTCTTTACCTTTAGCCAGGTCTAGTTAGTCTAGCTGGTGTCTTTAGCCAGGTCTAGTTAGTCTAGCTGGTGTCTTTAGTCAGGTCTAGTTAGTCTAGCTGGTGTCTTTAGTCAGGTCTAGTTAGTCTAGCTGGTGTCTTTAGCCAGGTCTAGTTAGTCTAGCTGGTGTCTTTAGCCAGGTCTAGTTAGTCTAGCTGGTGTCTTTAGCCAGGTCTAGTTAGTCTAGCTGGTGTCTTTAGCCAGGTCTAGTTAGTCTAGCTGGTGTCTTTACCTTTAGTCAGGTCTAGTTAGTCTAGCTGGTGTCTTTAGTCAGGTCTAGTTAGTCTAGCTGGTGTCTTTACCTTTAGCCAGGTCTAGTTAGTCTAGCTGGTGTCTTTAGTCAGGTCTAGTTAGTCTAGCTGGTGTCTTTACCTTTAGCCAGGTCTAGTTAGTCTAGCTGGTGTCTTTAGCCAGGTCTAGTTAGTCTAGCTGGTGTCTTTAGCCAGGTCTAGTTAGTCTAGCTGGTGTCTTTAGCCAGGTCTAGTTAGTCTAGCTGGTGTCTTTAGCCAGGTCTAGTTAGTCTAGCTGGTGTCTTTAGCCAGGTCTAGTTAGTCTAGCTGGTGTCTTTAGTCAGGTCTAGTTAGTCTAGCTGGTGTCTTTACCTTTAGCCAGGTCTAGTTAGTCTAGCTGGTGTCTTTACCTTTAGCCAGGTCTAGTTAGTCTAGCTGGTGTCTTTAGCCAGGTCTAGTTAGTCTATCTGGTGTCTTTAGCCAGGTCTAGTTAGTCTAGCTGGTGTCTTTAGCCAGGTCTAGTTAGTCTAGCTGGTGTCTTTACCTTTAGTCAGGTCTAGTTAGTCTAGCTGGTGTCTTTACCTTTAGCCAGGTCTAGTTAGTCTAGCTGGTGTCTTTAGTCAGGTCTAGTTAGTCTAGCTGGTGTCTTTACCTTTAGCCAGGTCTAGTTAGTCTAGCTGGTGTCTTTACCTTTAGCCAGGTCTAGTTAGTCTAGCTGGTGTCTTTAGTCAGGTCTATTTAGTCTAGCTGGTGTCTTTACCTTTAGCCAGGTCTAGTTAGTCTAGCTGGTGTCTTTAGTCAGGTCTAGTTAGTCTAGCTGGTGTCTTTAGCCAGGTCTAGTTAGTCTAGCTGGTGTCTTTACCTTTAGTCAGGTCTAGTTAGTCTAGCTGGTGTCTTTACCTTTAGCCAGGTCTAGTTAGTCTAGCTGGTGTCTTTAGTCAGGTCTATTTAGTCTAGCTGGTGTCTTTACCTTTAGCCAGGTCTAGTTAGTCTAGCTGGTGTCTTTAGCCAGGTCTATTTAGTCTAGCTGGTGTCTTTACCTTTAGTCAGGTCTAGTTAGTCTAGCTGGTGTCTTTAGTCAGGTCTAGTTAGTCTAGCTGGTGTCTTTACCTTTAGCCAGGTCTAGTTAGTCTAGCTGGTGTCTTTAGCCAGGTCTAGTTAGTCTAGCTGGTGTCTTTACCTTTAGCCAGGTCTAGTTAGTCTAGCTGGTGTCTTTAGCCAGGTCTAGATAGTCTAGCTGGTGTCTTTACCTTTAGCCAGGTCTAGTTAGTCTAGCTGGTGTCTTTCCCTTTAGCCAGGTCTAGTTAGTCTAGCTGGTGTCTTTAGCCAGGTCTAGTTAGTCTAGCTTGTGTCTTTAGTCAGGTCTAGTTAGTCTAGCTGGTGTCTTTAGTCAGGTCTATTTAGTCTAGCTGGTGTCTTTACCTTTAGTCAGGTCTAGTTAGTCTAGCTGGTGTCTTTAGTCAGGTCTAGTTAGTCTAGCTGGTGTCTTTACCTTTAACCAGGTCTAGTTAGTCTAGCTGGTGTCTTTACCTTTAGCCAGGTCTAGTTAGTCTAGCTGGTGTCTTTAGCCAGGTCTAGTTAGTCTAGCTGGTGTCTTTAGCCAGGTCTAGTTAGTATAGCTGGTGTCTTTAGTCAGGTCTAGTTAGTCTAGCTGGTGTCTTTAGCCAGGTCTAGTTAGTCTAGCTGGTGTCTTTACCTTTAGCCAGGTCTAGTTAGTCTAGCTGGTGTCTTTAGCCAGGTCTAGTTAGTCTAGCTGGTGTCTTTACCTTTAGCCAGGTCTAGTTAGTCTAGCTGGTGTCTTTACCTTTAGCCAGGTCTAGTTAGTCTAGCTGGTGTCTTTAGCCAGGTCTAGTTAGTCTAGCTGGTGTCTTTAGCCAGGTCTAGTTAGTCTAGCTGGTGTCTTAACCTTTAGCCAGGTCTAGTTAGTCTAGCTGGTGTCTTTAGCCAGGTCTAGTTAGTCTAGCTGGTGTCTTTAGCCAGGTCTAGTTAGTCTAGCTGGTGTCTTTAGCCAGGTCTAGTTAGTCTAGCTGGTGTCTTTACCTTTAGTCAGGTCTAGTTAGTCTAGCTGGTGTCTTTAGCCAGGTCTAGTTAGTCTAGCTGGTGTCTTTACCTTTAGTCAGGTCTAGTTAGTCTAGCTGGTGTCTTTAGTCAGGTCTAGTTAGTATAGCTGGTGTCTTTAGTCAGGTCTAGTTAGTCTAGCTGGTGTCTTTAGTCAGGTCTAGTTAGTCTAGCTGGTGTCTTTACCTTTAGCCAGGTCTAGTTAGTCTAGCTGGTGTCTTTAGCCAGGTCTAGTTAGTCTAGCTGGTGTCTTTACCTTTAGCCAGGTCTAGTTAGTCTAGCTGGTGTCTTTAGCCAGGTCTAGTTAGTCTAGCTGGTGTCTTTAGCCAGGTCTAGTTAGTCTAGCTGGTGTCTTTACCTTTAGCTTTACCTTTAGCCAGGTCTAGTTAGTCTAGCTGGTGTCTTTAGCCAGGTCTAGTTAGTCTAGCTGGTGTCTTTACCTTTAGCCAGGTCTAGTTAGTCTAGCTGGTGTCTTTACCTTTAGCCAGGTCTAGTTAGTCTAGCTGGTGTCTTTAGCCAGGTCTAGTTAGTCTAGCTGGTGTCTTTACCTTTAGCCAGGTCTAGTTAGTCTAGCTGGTGTCTTTAGTCAGGTCTAGTTAGTCTAGCTGGTGTCTTTAGCCAGGTCTAGTTAGTCTAGCTGGTGTCTTTACCTTTAGTCAGGTCTAGTTAGTCTAGCTGGTGTCTTTAGCCAGGTCTAGTTAGTCTAGCTGGTGTCTTTAGTCAGGTCTAGTTAGTCTAGCTGGTGTCTTTAGTCAGGTCTAGTTAGTCTAGCTGGTGTCTTTAGTCAGGTCTAGTTAGTCTAGCTGGTGTCTTTACCTTTAGTCAGGTCTAGTTAGTCTAGCTGGTGTCTTTAGCCAGGTCTAGTTAGTCTAGCTGGTGTCTTTAGTCAGGTCTAGTTAGTCTAGCTGGTGTCTTTAGTCAGGTCTAGTTAGTCTAGCTGGTGTCTTTACCTTTAGCCAGGTCTAGTTAGTCTAGCTGGTGTCTTTAGCCAGGTCTAGTTAGTCTAGCTGGTGTCTTTACCTTTAGTCAGGTCTAGTTAGTCTAGCTGGTGTCTTTAGTCAGGTCTAGTTAGTCTAGCTGGTGTCTTTAGTCAGGTCTAGTTAGTCTAGCTGGTGTCTTTAGCCAGGTCTAGTTAGTCTAGCTGGTGTCTTTAGCCAGGTCTAGTTAGTCTAGCTGGTGTCTTTACCTTTAGTCAGGTCTAGTTAGTCTAGCTGGTGTCTTTACCTTTAGCCAGGTCTAGTTAGTCTAGCTGGTGTCTTTACCTTTAGTCAGGTCTAGTTAGTCTAGCTGGTGTCTTTAGTCAGGTCTAGTTAGTCTAGCTGGTGTCTTTACCTTTAGTCAGGTCTAGTTAGTCTAGCTGGTGTCTTTAGCCAGGTCTAGTTAGTCTAGCTGGTGTCTTTAGTCAGGTCTAGTTAGTCTAGCTGGTGTCTTTACCTTTAGCCAGGTCTAGTTAGTCTAGCTGGTGTCTTTAGCCAGGTCTAGTTAGTCTAGCTGGTGTCTTTACCTTTAGTCAGGTCTAGTTAGTCTAGCTGGTGTCTTTACCTTTAGCCAGGTCTAGTTAGTCTAGCTGGTGTCTTTAGTCAGGTCTAGTTAGTCTAGCTGGTGTCTTTACCTTTAGCCAGGTCTAGTTAGTCTAGCTGGTGTCTTTAGCCAGGTCTAGTTAGTCTAGCTGGTGTCTTTACCTTTAGCCAGGTCTAGTTAGTCTAGCTGGTGTCTTTAGTCAGGTCTAGTTAGTCTAGCTGGTGTCTTTAGTCAGGTCTAGTTAGTCTAGCTGGTGTCTTTACCTTTAGTCAGGTCTAGTTAGTCTAGCTGGTGTCTTTAGTCAGGTCTAGTTAGTCTAGCTGGTGTCTTTACCTTTAGCCAGGTCTAGTTAGTCTAGCTGGTGTCTTTAGTCAGGTCTAGTTAGTCTAGCTGGTGTCTTTACCTTTAGTCAGGTCTAGTTAGTCTAGCTGGTGTCTTTACCTTTAGCCAGGTCTAGTTAGTCTAGCTGGTGTCTTTACCTTTAGCCAGGTCTAGTTAGTCTAGCTGGTGTCTTTAGCCAGGTCTAGTTAGTCTAGCTGGTGTCTTTAGCCAGGTCTAGTTAGTCTAGCTGGTGTCTTTAGCCAGGTCTAGTTAGTCTAACTGGTGTCTTTAGTCAGGTCTAGTTAGTCTAGCTGGTGTCTTTACCTTTAGTCAGGTCTAGTTAGTCTAGCTGGTGTCTTTAGCCAGGTCTAGTTAGTCTAGCTGGTGTCTTTACCTTTAGTCAGGTCTAGTTAGTCTAGCTGGTGTCTTTACCTTTAGCCAGGTCTATTTAGTCTAGCTGGTGTCTTTAGCCAGGTCTAGTTAGTCTAGCTGGTGTCTTTAGCCAGGTCTAGTTAGTCTAGCTGGTGTCTTTAGTCAGGTCTAGTTAGTCTAGCTGGTGTCTTTACCTTTAGTCAGGTCTAGTTAGTCTAGCTGGTGTCTTTAGCCAGGTCTAGTTAGTCTAGCTGGTGTCTTTACCTTTAGCCAGGTCTAGTTAGTCTAGCTGGTGTCTTTACCTTTAGTCAGGTCTAGTTAGTCTAGCTGGTGTCTTTACCTTTAGCCAGGTCTAGTTAGTCTAGCTGGTGTCTTTAGCCAGGTCTAGTTAGTCTAGCTGGTGTCTTTAGTCAGGTCTAGTTAGTCTAGCTGGTGTCTTTAGCCAGGTCTAGTTAGTCTAGCTGGTGTCTTTACCTTTAGCCAGGTCTAGTTAGTCTAGCTGGTGTCTTTAGTCAGGTCTAGTTAGTCTAGCTGGTGTCTTTACCTTTAGTCAGGTCTAGTTAGTCTAGCTGGTGTCTTTAGCCAGGTCTAGTTAGTCTAGCTGGTGTCTTTACCTTTAGCCAGGTCTAGTTAGTCTAGCTGGTGTCTTTAGCCAGGTCTAGTTAGTCTAGCTGGTGTCTTTACCTTTAGCCAGGTCTAGTTAGTCTAGCTGGTGTCTTTACCTTTAGCCAGGTCTAGTTAGTCTAGCTGGTGTCTTTACCTTTAGCCAGGTCTAGTTAGTCTAGCTGGTGTCTTTAGTCAGGTCTAGTTAGTCTAGCTGGTGTCTTTACCTTTAGCCAGGTCTAGTTAGTCTAGCTGGTGTCTTTAGCCAGGTCTAGTTAGTCTAGCTGGTGTCTTTACCTTTAGCCAGGTCTAGTTAGTCTAGCTGGTGTCTTTACCTTTAGCCAGGTCTAGTTAGTCTAGCTGGTGTCTTTAGTCAGGTCTAGTTAGTCTAGCTGGTGTCTTTACCTTTAGCCAGGTCTAGTTAGTCTAGCTGGTGTCTTTAGTCAGGTCTAGTTAGTCTAGCTGGTGTCTTTAGTCAGGTCTAGTTAGTCTAGCTGGTGTCTTTACCTTTAGCCAGGTCTAGTTAGTCTAGCTGGTGTCTTTAGTCAGGTCTAGTTAGTCTAGCTGGTGTCTTTACCTTTAGCCAGGTCTAGTTAGTCTAGCTGGTGTCTTTACCTTTAGCCAGGTCTAGTTAGTCTAGCTGGTGTCTTTACCTTTAGTCAGGTCTAGTTAGTCTAGCTGGTGTCTTTAGCCAGGTCTAGTTAGTCTAGCTGGTGTCTTTACCTTTAGCCAGGTCTAGTTAGTCTAGCTGGTGTCTTTAGTCAGGTCTAGTTAGTCTAGCTGGTGTCTTTACCTTTAGCCAGGTCTAGTTAGTCTAGCTGGTGTCTTTACCTTTAGCCAGGTCTAGTTACTCTAGCTGGTGTCTTTACCTTTAGTCAGGTCTAGTTAGCCTAGCTGGTGTCTTTACCTTTAGCCAGGTCTAGTTAGTCTAGCTGGTGTCTTTAGTCAGGTCTAGTTAGTCTAGCTGGTGTCTTTACCTTTAGCCAGGTCTAGTTAGTCTAGCTGGTGTCTTTACCTTTAGCCAGGTCTAGTTAGTCTAGCTGGTGTCTTTACCTTTAGCCAGGTCTAGTTAGTCTAGCTGGTGTCTTTAGTCAGGTCTATTTAGTCTAGCTGGTGTCTTTACCTTTAGTCAGGTCTAGTTAGTCTAGCTGGTGTCTTTAGTCAGGTCTAGTTAGTCTAGCTGGTGTCTTCACCTTTAGCCAGGTCTAGTTAGTCTAGCTGGTGTCTTTAGCCAGGTCTATTTAGTCTAGCTGGTGTCTTTACCTTTAGTCAGGTCTAGTTAGTCTAGCTGGTGTCTTTAGTCAGGTCTAGTTAGTCTAGCTGGTGTCTTTACCTTTAGCCAGGTCTAGTTAGTCTAGCTGGTGTCTTTACCTTTAGCCAGGTCTAGTTAGTCTAGCTGGTGTCTTTAGTCAGGTCTATTTAGTCTAGCTGGTGTCTTTACCTTTAGTCAGGTCTAGTTAGTCTAGCTGGTGTCTTTAGTCAGGTCTAGTTAGTCTAGCTGGTGTCTTTACCTTTAGCCAGGTCTAGTTAGTCTAGCTGGTGTCTTTACCTTTAGCCAGGTCTAGTTAGTCTAGCTGGTGTCTTTAGCCAGGTCTAGTTAGTCTAGCTGGTGTCTTTAGTCAGGTCTAGTTAGTCTAGCTGGTGTCTTTAGTCAGGTCTAGTTAGTCTAGCTGGTGTCTTTAGCCAGGTCTAGTTAGTCTAGCTGGTGTCTTTAGCCAGGTCTAGTTAGTCTAGCTGGTGTCTTTAGCCAGGTCTAGTTAGTCTAGCTGGTGTCTTTAGCCAGGTCTAGTTAGTCTAGCTGGTGTCTTTACCTTTAGTCAGGTCTAGTTAGTCTAGCTGGTGTCTTTAGTCAGGTCTAGTTAGTCTAGCTGGTGTCTTTACCTTTAGCCAGGTCTAGTTAGTCTAGCTGGTGTCTTTAGTCAGGTCTAGTTAGTCTAGCTGGTGTCTTTACCTTTAGCCAGGTCTAGTTAGTCTAGCTGGTGTCTTTAGCCAGGTCTAGTTAGTCTAGCTGGTGTCTTTAGCCAGGTCTAGTTAGTCTAGCTGGTGTCTTTAGCCAGGTCTAGTTAGTCTAGCTGGTGTCTTTAGCCAGGTCTAGTTAGTCTAGCTGGTGTCTTTAGCCAGGTCTAGTTAGTCTAGCTGGTGTCTTTAGTCAGGTCTAGTTAGTCTAGCTGGTGTCTTTACCTTTAGCCAGGTCTAGTTAGTCTAGCTGGTGTCTTTACCTTTAGCCAGGTCTAGTTAGTCTAGCTGGTGTCTTTAGCCAGGTCTAGTTAGTCTATCTGGTGTCTTTAGCCAGGTCTAGTTAGTCTAGCTGGTGTCTTTAGCCAGGTCTAGTTAGTCTAGCTGGTGTCTTTACCTTTAGTCAGGTCTAGTTAGTCTAGCTGGTGTCTTTACCTTTAGCCAGGTCTAGTTAGTCTAGCTGGTGTCTTTAGTCAGGTCTAGTTAGTCTAGCTGGTGTCTTTACCTTTAGCCAGGTCTAGTTAGTCTAGCTGGTGTCTTTACCTTTAGCCAGGTCTAGTTAGTCTAGCTGGTGTCTTTAGTCAGGTCTATTTAGTCTAGCTGGTGTCTTTACCTTTAGCCAGGTCTAGTTAGTCTAGCTGGTGTCTTTAGTCAGGTCTAGTTAGTCTAGCTGGTGTCTTTAGCCAGGTCTAGTTAGTCTAGCTGGTGTCTTTACCTTTAGTCAGGTCTAGTTAGTCTAGCTGGTGTCTTTACCTTTAGCCAGGTCTAGTTAGTCTAGCTGGTGTCTTTAGTCAGGTCTATTTAGTCTAGCTGGTGTCTTTACCTTTAGCCAGGTCTAGTTAGTCTAGCTGGTGTCTTTAGCCAGGTCTATTTAGTCTAGCTGGTGTCTTTACCTTTAGTCAGGTCTAGTTAGTCTAGCTGGTGTCTTTAGTCAGGTCTAGTTAGTCTAGCTGGTGTCTTTACCTTTAGCCAGGTCTAGTTAGTCTAGCTGGTGTCTTTAGCCAGGTCTAGTTAGTCTAGCTGGTGTCTTTACCTTTAGCCAGGTCTAGTTAGTCTAGCTGGTGTCTTTAGCCAGGTCTAGATAGTCTAGCTGGTGTCTTTACCTTTAGCCAGGTCTAGTTAGTCTAGCTGGTGTCTTTCCCTTTAGCCAGGTCTAGTTAGTCTAGCTGGTGTCTTTAGCCAGGTCTAGTTAGTCTAGCTTGTGTCTTTAGTCAGGTCTAGTTAGTCTAGCTGGTGTCTTTAGTCAGGTCTATTTAGTCTAGCTGGTGTCTTTACCTTTAGTCAGGTCTAGTTAGTCTAGCTGGTGTCTTTAGTCAGGTCTAGTTAGTCTAGCTGGTGTCTTTACCTTTAACCAGGTCTAGTTAGTCTAGCTGGTGTCTTTACCTTTAGCCAGGTCTAGTTAGTCTAGCTGGTGTCTTTAGCCAGGTCTAGTTAGTCTAGCTGGTGTCTTTAGCCAGGTCTAGTTAGTATAGCTGGTGTCTTTAGTCAGGTCTAGTTAGTCTAGCTGGTGTCTTTAGCCAGGTCTAGTTAGTCTAGCTGGTGTCTTTACCTTTAGCCAGGTCTAGTTAGTCTAGCTGGTGTCTTTAGCCAGGTCTAGTTAGTCTAGCTGGTGTCTTTACCTTTAGCCAGGTCTAGTTAGTCTAGCTGGTGTCTTTACCTTTAGCCAGGTCTAGTTAGTCTAGCTGGTGTCTTTAGCCAGGTCTAGTTAGTCTAGCTGGTGTCTTTAGCCAGGTCTAGTTAGTCTAGCTGGTGTCTTAACCTTTAGCCAGGTCTAGTTAGTCTAGCTGGTGTCTTTAGCCAGGTCTAGTTAGTCTAGCTGGTGTCTTTAGCCAGGTCTAGTTAGTCTAGCTGGTGTCTTTAGCCAGGTCTAGTTAGTCTAGCTGGTGTCTTTACCTTTAGTCAGGTCTAGTTAGTCTAGCTGGTGTCTTTAGCCAGGTCTAGTTAGTCTAGCTGGTGTCTTTACCTTTAGTCAGGTCTAGTTAGTCTAGCTGGTGTCTTTAGTCAGGTCTAGTTAGTATAGCTGGTGTCTTTAGTCAGGTCTAGTTAGTCTAGCTGGTGTCTTTAGTCAGGTCTAGTTAGTCTAGCTGGTGTCTTTACCTTTAGCCAGGTCTAGTTAGTCTAGCTGGTGTCTTTAGCCAGGTCTAGTTAGTCTAGCTGGTGTCTTTACCTTTAGCCAGGTCTAGTTAGTCTAGCTGGTGTCTTTAGCCAGGTCTAGTTAGTCTAGCTGGTGTCTTTAGCCAGGTCTAGTTAGTCTAGCTGGTGTCTTTACCTTTAGCTTTACCTTTAGCCAGGTCTAGTTAGTCTAGCTGGTGTCTTTAGCCAGGTCTAGTTAGTCTAGCTGGTGTCTTTACCTTTAGCCAGGTCTAGTTAGTCTAGCTGGTGTCTTTACCTTTAGCCAGGTCTAGTTAGTCTAGCTGGTGTCTTTAGCCAGGTCTAGTTAGTCTAGCTGGTGTCTTTACCTTTAGCCAGGTCTAGTTAGTCTAGCTGGTGTCTTTAGTCAGGTCTAGTTAGTCTAGCTGGTGTCTTTAGCCAGGTCTAGTTAGTCTAGCTGGTGTCTTTACCTTTAGTCAGGTCTAGTTAGTCTAGCTGGTGTCTTTACCTTTAGCCAGGTCTAGTTAGTCTAGCTGGTGTCTTTACCTTTAGTCAGGTCTAGTTAGTCTAGCTGGTGTCTTTAGTCAGGTCTAGTTAGTCTAGCTGGTGTCTTTACCTTTAGTCAGGTCTAGTTAGTCTAGCTGGTGTCTTTAGCCAGGTCTAGTTAGTCTAGCTGGTGTCTTTAGTCAGGTCTAGTTAGTCTAGCTGGTGTCTTTAGTCAGGTCTAGTTAGTCTAGCTGGTGTCTTTACCTTTAGCCAGGTCTAGTTAGTCTAGCTGGTGTCTTTAGCCAGGTCTAGTTAGTCTAGCTGGTGTCTTTACCTTTAGTCAGGTCTAGTTAGTCTAGCTAGTGTCTTTAGTCAGGTCTAGTTAGTCTAGCTGGTGTCTTTAGTCAGGTCTAGTTAGTCTAGCTGGTGTCTTTAGCCAGGTCTAGTTAGTCTAGCTGGTGTCTTTAGCCAGGTCTAGTTAGTCTAGCTGGTGTCTTTACCTTTAGTCAGGTCTAGTTAGTCTAGCTGGTGTCTTTACCTTTAGCCAGGTCTAGTTAGTCTAGCTGGTGTCTTTACCTTTAGTCAGGTCTAGTTAGTCTAGCTGGTGTCTTTAGTCAGGTCTAGTTAGTCTAGCTGGTGTCTTTACCTTTAGTCAGGTCTAGTTAGTCTAGCTGGTGTCTTTAGCCAGGTCTAGTTAGTCTAGCTGGTGTCTTTAGTCAGGTCTAGTTAGTCTAGCTGGTGTCTTTACCTTTAGCCAGGTCTAGTTAGTCTAGCTGGTGTCTTTAGCCAGGTCTAGTTAGTCTAGCTGGTGTCTTTACCTTTAGTCAGGTCTAGTTAGTCTAGCTGGTGTCTTTACCTTTAGCCAGGTCTAGTTAGTCTAGCTGGTGTCTTTAGTCAGGTCTAGTTAGTCTAGCTGGTGTCTTTACCTTTAGCCAGGTCTAGTTAGTCTAGCTGGTGTCTTTAGCCAGGTCTAGTTAGTCTAGCTGGTGTCTTTACCTTTAGCCAGGTCTAGTTAGTCTAGCTGGTGTCTTTAGTCAGGTCTAGTTAGTCTAGCTGGTGTCTTTAGTCAGGTCTAGTTAGTCTAGCTGGTGTCTTTACCTTTAGTCAGGTCTAGTTAGTCTAGCTGGTGTCTTTAGTCAGGTCTAGTTAGTCTAGCTGGTGTCTTTACCTTTAGCCAGGTCTAGTTAGTCTAGCTGGTGTCTTTAGTCAGGTCTAGTTAGTCTAGCTGGTGTCTTTACCTTTAGTCAGGTCTAGTTAGTCTAGCTGGTGTCTTTACCTTTAGCCAGGTCTAGTTAGTCTAGCTGGTGTCTTTACCTTTAGCCAGGTCTAGTTAGTCTAGCTGGTGTCTTTAGCCAGGTCTAGTTAGTCTAGCTGGTGTCTTTAGCCAGGTCTAGTTAGTCTAGCTGGTGTCTTTAGCCAGGTCTAGTTAGTCTAACTGGTGTCTTTAGTCAGGTCTAGTTAGTCTAGCTGGTGTCTTTACCTTTAGTCAGGTCTAGTTAGTCTAGCTGGTGTCTTTAGCCAGGTCTAGTTAGTCTAGCTGGTGTCTTTACCTTTAGTCAGGTCTAGTTAGTCTAGCTGGTGTCTTTACCTTTAGCCAGGTCTATTTAGTCTAGCTGGTGTCTTTAGCCAGGTCTAGTTAGTCTAGCTGGTGTCTTTAGCCAGGTCTAGTTAGTCTAGCTGGTGTCTTTAGTCAGGTCTAGTTAGTCTAGCTGGTGTCTTTACCTTTAGTCAGGTCTAGTTAGTCTAGCTGGTGTCTTTAGCCAGGTCTAGTTAGTCTAGCTGGTGTCTTTACCTTTAGCCAGGTCTAGTTAGTCTAGCTGGTGTCTTTACCTTTAGTCAGGTCTAGTTAGTCTAGCTGGTGTCTTTACCTTTAGCCAGGTCTAGTTAGTCTAGCTGGTGTCTTTAGCCAGGTCTAGTTAGTCTAGCTGGTGTCTTTAGTCAGGTCTAGTTAGTCTAGCTGGTGTCTTTAGCCAGGTCTAGTTAGTCTAGCTGGTGTCTTTACCTTTAGCCAGGTCTAGTTAGTCTAGCTGGTGTCTTTAGTCAGGTCTAGTTAGTCTAGCTGGTGTCTTTACCTTTAGTCAGGTCTAGTTAGTCTAGCTGGTGTCTTTAGCCAGGTCTAGTTAGTCTAGCTGGTGTCTTTACCTTTAGCCAGGTCTAGTTAGTCTAGCTGGTGTCTTTAGCCAGGTCTAGTTAGTCTAGCTGGTGTCTTTACCTTTAGCCAGGTCTAGTTAGTCTAGCTGGTGTCTTTACCTTTAGCCAGGTCTAGTTAGTCTAGCTGGTGTCTTTACCTTTAGCCAGGTCTAGTTAGTCTAGCTGGTGTCTTTAGTCAGGTCTAGTTAGTCTAGCTGGTGTCTTTACCTTTAGCCAGGTCTAGTTAGTCTAGCTGGTGTCTTTAGCCAGGTCTAGTTAGTCTAGCTGGTGTCTTTACCTTTAGCCAGGTCTAGTTAGTCTAGCTGGTGTCTTTACCTTTAGCCAGGTCTAGTTAGTCTAGCTGGTGTCTTTAGTCAGGTCTAGTTAGTCTAGCTGGTGTCTTTACCTTTAGCCAGGTCTAGTTAGTCTAGCTGGTGTCTTTAGTCAGGTCTAGTTAGTCTAGCTGGTGTCTTTAGTCAGGTCTAGTTAGTCTAGCTGGTGTCTTTACCTTTAGCCAGGTCTAGTTAGTCTAGCTGGTGTCTTTAGTCAGGTCTAGTTAGTCTAGCTGGTGTCTTTACCTTTAGCCAGGTCTAGTTAGTCTAGCTGGTGTCTTTACCTTTAGCCAGGTCTAGTTAGTCTAGCTGGTGTCTTTACCTTTAGTCAGGTCTAGTTAGTCTAGCTGGTGTCTTTAGCCAGGTCTAGTTAGTCTAGCTGGTGTCTTTACCTTTAGCCAGGTCTAGTTAGTCTAGCTGGTGTCTTTAGTCAGGTCTAGTTAGTCTAGCTGGTGTCTTTACCTTTAGCCAGGTCTAGTTAGTCTAGCTGGTGTCTTTACCTTTAGCCAGGTCTAGTTACTCTAGCTGGTGTCTTTACCTTTAGTCAGGTCTAGTTAGTCTAGCTGGTGTCTTTACCTTTAGCCAGGTCTAGTTAGTCTACCTGGTGTCTTTACCTTTAGCCAGGTCTAGTTAGTCTAGCTGGTGTCTTTACCTTTAGCCAGGTCTAGTTAGTCTAGCTGGTGTCTTTAGTCAGGTCTAGTTAGTCTAGCTGGTGTCTTTAGCCAGGTCTAGTTAGTCTAGCTGGTGTCTTTACCTTTAGTCAGGTCTAGTTAGTCTAGCTGGTGTCTTTAGCCAGGTCTAGTTAGTCTAGCTGGTGTCTTTACCTTTAGCCAGGTCTAGTTAGTCTAGCTGGTGTCTTTACCTTTAGCCAGGTCTAGTTAGTCTAGCTGGTGTCTTTAGTCAGGTCTAGTTAGTCTAGCTGGTGTCTTTACCTTTAGCCAGGTCTAGTTAGTCTAGCTGGTGTCTTTAGTCAGGTCTAGTTAGTCTAGCTGGTGTCTTTAGCCAGGTCTAGTTAGTCTAGCTGGTGTCTTTACCTTTAGCCAGGTCTAGTTAGTCTAGCTGGTGTCTTTACCTTTAGCCAGGTCTAGTTAGTCTAGCTGGTGTCTTTAGTCAGGTCTAGTTAGTCTAGCTGGTGTCTTTACCTTTAGCCAGGTCTAGTTAGTCTAGCTGGTGTCTTTAGTCAGGTCTAGTTATTCTAGCTGGTGTCTTTACCTTTAGCCAGGTCTAGTTAGTCTAGCTGGTGTCTTTAGTCAGGTCTAGTTAGTCTAGCTGGTGTCTTTAGCCAGGTCTAGTTAGTCTAGCTGGTGTCTTTAGTCAGGTCTAGTTAGTCTAGCTGGTGTCTTTACCTTTAGTCAGGTCTAGTTAGTCTAGCTGGTGTCTTTAGTCAGGTCTAGTTAGTCTAGCTGGTGTCTTTAGTCAGGTCTAGTTAGTCTAGCTGGTGTCTTTACCTTTAGTCAGGTCTAGTTAGTCTAGCTGGTGTCTTTAGCCAGGTCTAGTTAGTCTAGCTGGTGTCTTTAGTCAGGTCTAGTTAGTCTAGCTGGTGTCTTTACCTTTAGTCAGGTCTAGTTAGTCTAGCTGGTGTCTTTAGCCAGGTCTAGTTAGTCTAGCTGGTGTCTTTAGTCAGGTCTAGTTAGTCTAGCTGGTGTCTTTAGTCAGGTCTAGTTAGTCTAGCTGGTGTCTTTACCTTTAGCCAGGTCTAGTTAGTCTAGCTGGTGTCTTTAGTCAGGTCTAGTTAGTCTAGCTGGTGTCTTTACCTTTAGCCAGGTCTAGTTAGTCTAGCTGGTGTCTTTAGCCAGGTCTAGTTAGTCTAGCTGGTGTCTTTAGCCAGGTCTAGTTAGTCTAGCTGGTGTCTTTAGCCAGGTCTAGTTAGTCTAGCTGGTGTCTTTAGCCAGGTCTAGTTAGTCTAGCTGGTGTCTTTAGCCAGGTCTAGTTAGTCTAGCTGGTGTCTTTAGCCAGGTCTAGTTAGTCTAGCTGGTGTCTTTAGTCAGGTCTAGTTAGTCTAGCTGGTGTCTTTACCTTTAGCCAGGTCTAGTTAGTCTAGCTGGTGTCTTTACCTTTAGCCAGGTCTAGTTAGTCTAGCTGGTGTCTTTAGCCAGGTCTAGTTAGTCTATCTGGTGTCTTTAGCCAGGTCTAGTTAGTCTAGCTGGTGTCTTTAGCCAGGTCTAGTTAGTCTAGCTGGTGTCTTTACCTTTAGTCAGGTCTAGTTAGTCTAGCTGGTGTCTTTACCTTTAGCCAGGTCTAGTTAGTCTAGCTGGTGTCTTTAGTCAGGTCTAGTTAGTCTAGCTGGTGTCTTTACCTTTAGCCAGGTCTAGTTAGTCTAGCTGGTGTCTTTACCTTTAGCCAGGTCTAGCTAGTCTAGCTGGTGTCTTTAGTCAGGTCTATTTAGTCTAGCTGGTGTCTTTACCTTTAGCCAGGTCTAGTTAGTCTAGCTGGTGTCTTTAGTCAGGTCTAGTTAGTCTAGCTGGTGTCTTTAGCCAGGTCTAGTTAGTCTAGCTGGTGTCTTTACCTTTAGCCAGGTCTAGTTAGTCTAGCTGGTGTCTTTAGTCAGGTCTAGTTAGTCTAGCTGGTGTCTTTACCTTTAGCCAGGTCTAGTTAGTCTAGCTGGTGTCTTTACCTTTAGCCAGGTCTAGTTAGTCTAGCTGGTGTCTTTAGTCAGGTCTATTTAGTCTAGCTGGTGTCTTTACCTTTAGCCAGGTCTAGTTAGTCTAGCTGGTGTCTTTAGTCAGGTCTAGTTAGTCTAGCTGGTGTCTTTAGCCAGGTCTAGTTAGTCTAGCTGGTGTCTTTACCTTTAGTCAGGTCTAGTTAGTCTAGCTGGTGTCTTTACCTTTAGCCAGGTCTAGTTAGTCTAGCTGGTGTCTTTACCTTTAGCCAGGTCTAGTTAGTCTAGCTGGTGTCTTTAGTCAGGTCTATTTAGTCTAGCTGGTGTCTTTACCTTTAGCCAGGTCTAGTTAGTCTAGCTGGTGTCTTTAGCCAGGTCTATTTAGTCTAGCTGGTGTCTTTACCTTTAGTCAGGTCTAGTTAGTCTAGCTGGTGTCTTTAGTCAGGTCTAGTTAGTCTAGCTGGTGTCTTTACCTTTAGCCAGGTCTAGTTAGTCTAGCTGGTGTCTTTAGCCAGGTCTAGTTAGTCTAGCTGGTGTCTTTACCTTTAGCCAGGTCTAGTTAGTCTAGCTGGTGTCTTTAGCCAGGTCTAGATAGTCTAGCTGGTGTCTTTACCTTTAGCCAGGTCTAGTTAGTCTAGCTGGTGTCTTTCCCTTTAGCCAGGTCTAGTTAGTCTAGCTGGTGTCTTTAGCCAGGTCTAGTTAGTCTAGCTTGTGTCTTTAGTCAGGTCTAGTTAGTCTAGCTGGTGTCTTTAGTCAGGTCTATTTAGTCTAGCTGGTGTCTTTACCTTTAGTCAGGTCTAGTTAGTCTAGCTGGTGTCTTTAGTCAGGTCTAGTTAGTCTAGCTGGTGTCTTTACCTTTAGCCAGGTCTAGTTAGTCTAGCTGGTGTCTTTACCTTTAGCCAGGTCTAGTTAGTCTAGCTGGTGTCTTTACCTTTAGCCAGGTCTAGTTAGTCTAGCTGGTGTCTTTAGTCAGGTCTAGTTAGTCTAGCTGGTGTCTTTAGCCAGGTCTAGTTAGTCTAGCTGGTGTCTTTACCTTTAGTCAGGTCTAGTTAGTCTAGCTGGTGTCTTTAGCCAGGTCTAGTTAGTCTAGCTGGTGTCTTTACCTTTAGCCAGGTCTAGTTAGTCTAGCTGGTGTCTTTACCTTTAGCCAGGTCTAGTTAGTCTAGCTGGTGTCTTTAGTCAGGTCTAGTTAGTCTAGCTGGTGTCTTTACCTTTAGCCAGGTCTAGTTAGTCTAGCTGGTGTCTTTAGTCAGGTCTAGTTAGTCTAGCTGGTGTCTTTAGCCAGGTCTAGTTAGTCTAGCTGGTGTCTTTACCTTTAGCCAGGTCTAGTTAGTCTAGCTGGTGTCTTTAGTCAGGTCTAGTTAGTCTAGCTGGTGTCTTTACCTTTAGCCAGGTCTAGTTAGTCTAGCTGGTGTCTTTAGTCAGGTCTAGTTAGTCTAGCTGGTGTCTTTACCTTTAGCCAGGTCTAGTTAGTCTAGCTGGTGTCTTTAGTCAGGTCTAGTTAGTCTAGCTGGTGTCTTTAGCCAGGTCTAGTTAGTCTAGCTGGTGTCTTTAGTCAGGTCTAGTTAGTCTAGCTGGTGTCTTTACCTTTAGTCAGGTCTAGTTAGTCTAGCTGGTGTCTTTAGTCAGGTCTAGTTAGTCTAGCTGGTGTCTTTAGTCAGGTCTAGTTAGTCTAGCTGGTGTCTTTACCTTTAGTCAGGTCTAGTTAGTCTAGCTGGTGTCTTTAGCCAGGTCTAGTTAGTCTAGCTGGTGTCTTTAGTCAGGTCTAGTTAGTCTAGCTGGTGTCTTTACCTTTAGTCAGGTCTAGTTAGTCTAGCTGGTGTCTTTAGCCAGGTCTAGTTAGTCTAGCTGGTGTCTTTAGTCAGGTCTAGTTAGTCTAGCTGGTGTCTTTAGTCAGGTCTAGTTAGTCTAGCTGGTGTCTTTACCTTTAGCCAGGTCTAGTTAGTCTAGCTGGTGTCTTTAGTCAGGTCTAGTTAGTCTAGCTGGTGTCTTTACCTTTAGCCAGGTCTAGTTAGTCTAGCTGGTGTCTTTAGCCAGGTCTAGTTAGTCTAGCTGGTGTCTTTAGCCAGGTCTAGTTAGTCTAGCTGGTGTCTTTAGCCAGGTCTAGTTAGTCTAGCTGGTGTCTTTAGCCAGGTCTAGTTAGTCTAGCTGGTGTCTTTAGCCAGGTCTAGTTAGTCTAGCTGGTGTCTTTAGCCAGGTCTAGTTAGTCTAGCTGGTGTCTTTAGTCAGGTCTAGTTAGTCTAGCTGGTGTCTTTACCTTTAGCCAGGTCTAGTTAGTCTAGCTGGTGTCTTTACCTTTAGCCAGGTCTAGTTAGTCTAGCTGGTGTCTTTAGCCAGGTCTAGTTAGTCTATCTGGTGTCTTTAGCCAGGTCTAGTTAGTCTAGCTGGTGTCTTTAGCCAGGTCTAGTTAGTCTAGCTGGTGTCTTTACCTTTAGTCAGGTCTAGTTAGTCTAGCTGGTGTCTTTACCTTTAGCCAGGTCTAGTTAGTCTAGCTGGTGTCTTTAGTCAGGTCTAGTTAGTCTAGCTGGTGTCTTTACCTTTAGCCAGGTCTAGTTAGTCTAGCTGGTGTCTTTACCTTTAGCCAGGTCTAGTTAGTCTAGCTGGTGTCTTTAGTCAGGTCTATTTAGTCTAGCTGGTGTCTTTACCTTTAGCCAGGTCTAGTTAGTCTAGCTGGTGTCTTTAGTCAGATCTAGTTAGTCTAGCTGGTGTCTTTAGCCAGGTCTAGTTAGTCTAGCTGGTGTCTTTACCTTTAGTCAGGTCTAGTTAGTCTAGCTGGTGTCTTTACCTTTAGCCAGGTCTAGTTAGTCTAGCTGGTGTCTTTACCTTTAGCCAGGTCTAGTTAGTCTAGCTGGTGTCTTTAGTCAGGTCTATTTAGTCTAGCTGGTGTCTTTAGTCAGGTCTAGTTAGTCTAGCTGGTGTCTTTAGCCAGGTCTATTTAGTCTAGCTGGTGTCTTTACCTTTAGTCAGGTCTAGTTAGTCTAGCTGGTGTCTTTAGTCAGGTCTAGTTAGTCTAGCTGGTGTCTTTACCTTTAGCCAGGTCTAGTTAGTCTAGCTGGTGTCTTTAGCCAGGTCTAGTTAGTCTAGCTGGTGTCTTTACCTTTAGCCAGGTCTAGTTAGTCTAGCTGGTGTCTTTAGCCAGGTCTAGATAGTCTAGCTGGTGTCTTTACCTTTAGCCAGGTCTAGTTAGTCTAGCTGGTGTCTTTCCCTTTAGCCAGGTCTAGTTAGTCTAGCTGGTGTCTTTAGCCAGGTCTAGTTAGTCTAGCTTGTGTCTTTAGTCAGGTCTAGTTAGTCTAGCTGGTGTCTTTAGTCAGGTCTATTTAGTCTAGCTGGTGTCTTTACCTTTAGTCAGGTCTAGTTAGTCTAGCTGGTGTCTTTAGTCAGGTCTAGTTAGTCTAGCTGGTGTCTTTACCTTTAGCCAGGTCTAGTTAGTCTAGCTGGTGTCTTTAGCCAGGTCTAGTTAGTCTAGCTGGTGTCTTTAGCCAGGTCTAGTTAGTCTAGCTGGTGTCTTTACCTTTAGCCAGGTCTAGTTAGTCTAGCTGGTGTCTTTAGCCAGGTCTAGTTAGTCTAGCTGGTGTCTTTACCTTTAGCCAGGTCTAGTTAGTCTAGCTGGTGTCTTTACCTTTAGCCAGGTCTAGTTAGTCTAGCTGGTGTCTTTAGCCAGGTCTAGTTAGTCTAGCTGGTGTCTTTAGCCAGGTCTAGTTAGTCTAGCTGGTGTCTTAACCTTTAGCCAGGTCTAGTTAGTCTAGCTGGTGTCTTTAGCCAGGTCTAGTTAGTCTAGCTGGTGTCTTTAGCCAGGTCTAGTTAGTCTAGCTGGTGTCTTTAGCCAGGTCTAGTTAGTCTAGCTGGTGTCTTTACCTTTAGTCAGGTCTAGTTAGTCTAGCTGGTGTCTTTAGTCAGGTCTAGTTAGTATAGCTGGTGTCTTTAGTCAGGTCTAGTTAGTCTAGCTGGTGTCTTTACCTTTAGCCAGGTCTAGTTAGTCTAGCTGGTGTCTTTAGCCAGGTCTAGTTAGTCTAGCTGGTGTCTTTACCTTTAGCCAGGTCTAGTTAGTCTAGCTGGTGTCTTTAGCCAGGTCTAGTTAGTCTAGCTGGTGTCTTTAGCCAGGTCTAGTTAGTCTAGCTGGTGTCTTTACCTTTAGCTTTACCTTTAGCCAGGTCTAGTTAGTCTAGCTGGTGTCTTTAGCCAGGTCTAGTTAGTCTAGCTGGTGTCTTTACCTTTAGCCAGG
The DNA here is from genome assembly GCA_023634145.1 of Thymallus thymallus. Taxonomy (NCBI): domain Eukaryota; kingdom Metazoa; phylum Chordata; class Actinopteri; order Salmoniformes; family Salmonidae; genus Thymallus; species Thymallus thymallus. Next base: position 93,307 of record CM042382.1, read on the forward strand.
TCTAGTTAGTCTAGCTGGTGTCTTTACCTTTAGCCAGGTCTAGTTAGTCTAGCTGGTGTCTTTAGCCAGGTCTAGTTAGTCTAGCTGGTGTCTTTACCTTTAGCCAGGTCTAGTTAGTCTAGCTGGTGTCTTTAGTCAGGTCTAGTTAGTCTAGCTGGTGTCTTTAGCCAGGTCTAGTTAGTCTAGCTGGTGTCTTTACCTTTAGTCAGGTCTAGTTAGTCTAGCTGGTGTCTTTACCTTTAGCCAGGTCTAGTTAGTCTAGCTGGTGTCTTTACCTTTAGTCAGGTCTAGTTAGTCTAGCTGGTGTCTTTAGTCAGGTCTAGTTAGTCTAGCTGGTGTCTTTACCTTTAGTCAGGTCTAGTTAGTCTAGCTGGTGTCTTTAGCCAGGTCTAGTTAGTCTAGCTGGTGTCTTTAGTCAGGTCTAGTTAGTCTAGCTGGTGTCTTTACCTTTAGCCAGGTCTAGTTAGTCTAGCTGGTGTCTTTAGCCAGGTCTAGTTAGTCTAGCTGGTGTCTTTACCTTTAGTCAGGTCTAGTTAGTCTAGCTGGTGTCTTTAGTCAGGTCTAGTTAGTCTAGCTGGTGTCTTTAGTCAGGTCTAGTTAGTCTAGCTGGTGTCTTTAGTCAGGTCTAGTTAGTCTAGCTGGTGTCTTTAGCCAGGTCTAGTTAGTCTAGCTGGTGTCTTTACCTTTAGTCAGGTCTAGTTAGTCTAGCTGGTGTCTTTACCTTTAGCCAGGTCTAGTTAGTCTAGCTGGTGTCTTTACCTTTAGTCAGGTCTAGTTAGTCTAGCTGGTGTCTTTAGTCAGGTCTAGTTAGTCTAGCTGGTGTCTTTACCTTTAGTCAGGTCTAGTTAGTCTAGCTGGTGTCTTTAGCCAGGTCTAGTTAGTCTAGCTGGTGTCTTTAGTCAGGTCTAGTTAGTCTAGCTGGTGTCTTTAGTCAGGTCTAGTTAGTCTAGCTGGTGTCTTTACCTTTAGCCAGGTCTAGTTAGTCTAGCTGGTGTCTTTAGCCAGGTCTAGTTAGTCTAGCTGGTGTCTTTACCTTTAGTCAGGTCTAGTTAGTCTAGCTGGTGTCTTTACCTTTAGCCAGGTCTAGTTAGTCTAGCTGGTGTCTTTAGTCAGGTCTAGTTAGTCTAGCTGGTGTCTTTACCTTTAGCCAGGTCTAGTTAGTCTAGCTGGTGTCTTTAGCCAGGTCTAGTTAGTCTAGCTGGTGTCTTTACCTTTAGCCAGGTCTAGTTAGTCTAGCTGGTGTCTTTAGTCAGGTCTAGTTAGTCTAGCTGGTGTCTTTAGTCAGGTCTAGTTAGTCTAGCTGGTGTCTTTACCTTTAGTCAGGTCTAGTTAGTCTAGCTGGTGTCTTTAGTCAGGTCTAGTTAGTCTAGCTGGTGTCTTTACCTTTAGCCAGGTCTAGTTAGTCTAGCTGGTGTCTTTAGTCAGGTCTAGTTAGTCTAGCTGGTGTCTTTACCTTTAGTCAGGTCTAGTTAGTCTAGCTGGTGTCTTTACCTTTAGCCAGGTCTAGTTAGTCTAGCTGGTGTCTTTACCTTTAGCCAGGTCTAGTTAGTCTAGCTGGTGTCTTTAGCCAGGTCTAGTTAGTCTAGCTGGTGTCTTTAGCCAGGTCTAGTTAGTCTAGCTGGTGTCTTTAGCCAGGTCTAGTTAGTCTAACTGGTGTCTTTAGTCAGGTCTAGTTAGTCTAGCTGGTGTCTTTACCTTTAGTCAGGTCTAGTTAGTCTAGCTGGTGTCTTTAGCCAGGTCTAGTTAGTCTAGCTGGTGTCTTTACCTTTAGTCAGGTCTAGTTAGTCTAGCTGGTGTCTTTACCTTTAGCCAGGTCTATTTAGTCTAGCTGGTGTCTTTAGCCAGGTCTAGTTAGTCTAGCTGGTGTCTTTAGCCAGGTCTAGTTAGTCTAGCTGGTGTCTTTAGTCAGGTCTAGTTAGTCTAGCTGGTGTCTTTACCTTTAGTCAGGTCTAGTTAGTCTAGCTGGTGTCTTTAGCCAGGTCTAGTTAGTCTAGCTGGTGTCTTTACCTTTAGCCAGGTCTAGTTAGTCTAGCTGGTGTCTTTACCTTTAGTCAGGTCTAGTTAGTCTAGCTGGTGTCTTTACCTTTAGCCAGGTCTAGTTAGTCTAGCTGGTGTCTTTAGCCAGGTCTAGTTAGTCTAGCTGGTGTCTTTAGTCAGGTCTAGTTAGTCTAGCTGGTGTCTTTAGCCAGGTCTAGTTAGTCTAGCTGGTGTCTTTACCTTTAGCCAGGTCTAGTTAGTCTAGCTGGTGTCTTTAGTCAGGTCTAGTTAGTCTAGCTGGTGTCTTTACCTTTAGTCAGGTCTAGTTAGTCTAGCTGGTGTCTTTAGCCAGGTCTAGTTAGTCTAGCTGGTGTCTTTACCTTTAGCCAGGTCTAGTTAGTCTAGCTGGTGTCTTTAGCCAGGTCTAGTTAGTCTAGCTGGTGTCTTTACCTTTAGCCAGGTCTAGTTAGTCTAGCTGGTGTCTTTACCTTTAGCCAGGTCTAGTTAGTCTAGCTGGTGTCTTTACCTTTAGCCAGGTCTAGTTAGTCTAGCTGGTGTCTTTAATCAGGTCTAGTTAGTCTAGCTGGTGTCTTTACCTTTAGCCAGGTCTAGTTAGTCTAGCTGGTGTCTTTACCTTTAGCCAGGTCTAGTTAGTCTAGCTGGTGTCTTTAGTCAGGTCTAGTTAGTCTAGCTGGTGTCTTTACCTTTAGCCAGGTCTAGTTAGTCTAGCTGGTGTCTTTAGTCAGGTCTAGTTAGTCTAGCTGGTGTCTTTACCTTTAGCCAGGTCTAGTTAGTCTAGCTGGTGTCTTTACCTTTAGCCAGGTCTAGTTAGTCTAGCTGGTGTCTTTACCTTTAGCCAGGTCTAGTTAGTCTAGCTGGTGTCTTTAGCCAGGTCTAGTTAGTCTAGCTGGTGTCTTTACCTTTAGCCAGGTCTAGTTAGTCTAGCTGGTGTCTTTAGCCAGGTCTAGTTAGTCTAGCTGGTGTCTTTACCTTTAGCCAGGTCTAGTTAGTCTAGCTGGTGTCTTTACCTTTAGCCAGGTCTAGTTAGTCTAGCTGGTGTCTTTAGCCAGGTCTAGTTAGTCTAGCTGGTGTCTTTAGCCAGGTCTAGTTAGTCTAGCTGGTGTCTTAACCTTTAGCCAGGTCTAGTTAGTCTAGCTGGTGTCTTTAGCCAGGTCTAGTTAGTCTAGCTGGTGTCTTTAGCCAGGTCTAGTTAGTCTAGCTGGTGTCTTTAGCCAGGTCTAGTTAGTCTAGCTGGTGTCTTTACCTTTAGTCAGGTCTAGTTAGTCTAGCTGGTGTCTTTAGTCAGGTCTAGTTAGTATAGCTGGTGTCTTTAGTCAGGTCTAGTTAGTCTAGCTGGTGTCTTTACCTTTAGCCAGGTCTAGTTAGTCTAGCTGGTGTCTTTAGCCAGGTCTAGTTAGTCTAGCTGGTGTCTTTACCTTTAGCCAGGTCTAGTTAGTCTAGCTGGTGTCTTTAGCCAGGTCTAGTTAGTCTAGCTGGTGTCTTTAGCCAGGTCTAGTTAGTCTAGCTGGTGTCTTTACCTTTAGCTTTACCTTTAGCCAGGTCTAGTTAGTCTAGCTGGTGTCTTTAGCCAGGTCTAGTTAGTCTAGCTGGTGTCTTTACCTTTAGCCAGGTCTAGTTAGTCTAGCTGGTGTCTTTACCTTTAGCCAGGTCTAGTTAGTCTAGCTGGTGTCTTTAGCCAGGTCTAGTTAGTCTAGCTGGTGTCTTTACCTTTAGCCAGGTCTAGTTAGTCTAGCTGGTGTCTTTAGTCAGGTCTAGTTAGTCTAGCTGGTGTCTTTAGCCAGGTCTAGTTAGTCTAGCTGGTGTCTTTACCTTTAGTCAGGTCTAGTTAGTCTAGCTGGTGTCTTTACCTTTAGTCAGGTCTAGTTAGTCTAGCTGGTGTCTTTAGTCAGGTCTAGTTAGTCTAGCTGGTGTCTTTACCTTTAGTCAGGTCTAGTTAGTCTAGCTGGTGTCTTTAGCCAGGTCTAGTTAGTCTAGCTGGTGTCTTTAGCCAGGTCTAGTTAGTCTAGCTGGTGTCTTTAGTCAGGTCTAGTTAGTCTAGCTGGTGTCTTTACCTTTAGCCAGGTCTAGTTAGTCTAGCTGGTGTCTTTAGCCAGGTCTAGTTAGTCTAGCTGGTGTCTTTACCTTTAGTCAGGTCTAGTTAGTCTAGCTGGTGTCTTTAGTCAGGTCTAGTTAGTCTAGCTGGTGTCTTTAGTCAGGTCTAGTTAGTCTAGCTGGTGTCTTTAGTCAGGTCTAGTTAGTCTAGCTGGTGTCTTTAGTCAGGTCTAGTTAGTCTAGCTGGTGTCTTTAGCCAGGTCTAGTTAGTCTAGCTGGTGTCTTTACCTTTAGTCAGGTCTAGTTAGTCTAGCTGGTGTCTTTACCTTTAGCCAGGTCTAGTTAGTCTAGCTGGTGTCTTTACCTTTAGTCAGGTCTAGTTAGTCTAGCTGGTGTCTTTAGTCAGGTCTAGTTAGTCTAGCTGGTGTCTTTACCTTTAGTCAGGTCTAGTTAGTCTAGCTGGTGTCTTTAGCCAGGTCTAGTTAGTCTAGCTGGTGTCTTTAGTCAGGTCTAGTTAGTCTAGCTGGTGTCTTTAGTCAGGTCTAGTTAGTCTAGCTGGTGTCTTTACCTTTAGCCAGGTCTAGTTAGTCTAGCTGGTGTCTTTAGCCAGGTCTAGTTAGTCTAGCTGGTGTCTTTACCTTTAGTCAGGTCTAGTTAGTCTAGCTGGTGTCTTTACCTTTAGCCAGGTCTAGTTAGTCTAGCTGGTGTCTTTAGTCAGGTCTAGTTAGTCTAGCTGGTGTCTTTACCTTTAGCCAGGTCTAGTTAGTCTAGCTGGTGTCTTTAGCCAGGTCTAGTTAGTCTAGCTGGTGTCTTTACCTTTAGCCAGGTCTAGTTAGTCTAGCTGGTGTCTTTAGTCAGGTCTAGTTAGTCTAGCTGGTGTCTTTAGTCAGGTCTAGTTAGTCTAGCTGGTGTCTTTACCTTTAGTCAGGTCTAGTTAGTCTAGCTGGTGTCTTTAGTCAGGTCTAGTTAGTCTAGCTGGTGTCTTTACCTTTAGCCAGGTCTAGTTAGTCTAGCTGGTGTCTTTAGTCAGGTCTAGTTAGTCTAGCTGGTGTCTTTACCTTTAGTCAGGTCTAGTTAGTCTAGCTGGTGTCTTTACCTTTAGCCAGGTCTAGTTAGTCTAGCTGGTGTCTTTACCTTTAGCCAGGTCTAGTTAGTCTAGCTGGTGTCTTTAGCCAGGTCTAGTTAGTCTAGCTGGTGTCTTTAGCCAGGTCTAGTTAGTCTAGCTGGTGTCTTTAGCCAGGTCTAGTTAGTCTAACTGGTGTCTTTAGTCAGGTCTAGTTAGTCTAGCTGGTGTCTTTACCTTTAGTCAGGTCTAGTTAGTCTAGCTGGTGTCTTTAGCCAGGTCTAGTTAGTCTAGCTGGTGTCTTTACCTTTAGTCAGGTCTAGTTAGTCTAGCTGGTGTCTTTACCTTTAGCCAGGTCTATTTAGTCTAGCTGGTGTCTTTAGCCAGGTCTAGTTAGTCTAGCTGGTGTCTTTAGCCAGGTCTAGTTAGTCTAGCTGGTGTCTTTAGTCAGGTCTAGTTAGTCTAGCTGGTGTCTTTACCTTTAGTCAGGTCTAGTTAGTCTAGCTGGTGTCTTTAGCCAGGTCTAGTTAGTCTAGCTGGTGTCTTTACCTTTAGCCAGGTCTAGTTAGTCTAGCTGGTGTCTTTACCTTTAGCCAGGTCTAGTTAGTCTAGCTGGTGTCTTTAGCCAGGTCTAGTTAGTCTAGCTGGTGTCTTTAGTCAGGTCTAGTTAGTCTAGCTGGTGTCTTTAGCCAGGTCTAGTTAGTCTAGCTGGTGTCTTTACCTTTAGCCAGGTCTAGTTAGTCTAGCTGGTGTCTTTAGTCAGGTCTAGTTAGACTAGCTGGTGTCTTTACCTTTAGTCAGGTCTAGTTAGTCTAGCTGGTGTCTTTAGCCAGGTCTAGTTAGTCTAGCTGGTGTCTTTACCTTTAGCCAGGTCTAGTTAGTCTAGCTGGTGTCTTTAGCCAGGTCTAGTTAGTCTAGCTGGTGTCTTTACCTTTAGCCAGGTCTAGTTAGTCTAGCTGGTGTCTTTACCTTTAGCCAGGTCTAGTTAGTCTAGCTGGTGTCTTTACCTTTAGCCAGGTCTAGTTAGTCTAGCTGGTGTCTTTAATCAGGTCTAGTTAGTCTAGCTGGTGTCTTTACCTTTAGCCAGGTCTAGTTAGTCTAGCTGGTGTCTTTACCTTTAGCCAGGTCTAGTTAGTCTAGCTGGTGTCTTTAGTCAGGTCTAGTTAGTCTAGCTGGTGTCTTTACCTTTAGCCAGGTCTAGTTAGTCTAGCTGGTGTCTTTACCTTTAGCCAGGTCTAGTTAGTCTAGCTGGTGTCTTTACCTTTAGCCAGGTCTAGTTAGTCTAGCTGGTGTCTTTACCTTTAGTCAGGTCTAGTTAGTCTAGCTGGTGTCTTTAGCCAGGTCTAGTTAGTCTAGCTGGTGTCTTTACCTTTAGCCAGGTCTAGTTAGTCTAGCTGGTGTCTTTAGTCAGGTCTAGTTAGTCTAGCTGGTGTCTTTACCTTTAGCCAGGTCTAGTTAGTCTAGCTGGTGTCTTTACCTTTAGCCAGGTCTAGTTACTCTAGCTGGTGTCTTTACCTTTAGTCAGGTCTAGTTAGTCTAGCTGGTGTCTTTACCTTTAGCCAGGTCTAGTTAGTCTAGCTGGTGTCTTTACCTTTAGCCAGGTCTAGTTAGTCTAGCTGGTGTCTTTACTTTTAGCCAGGTCTAGTTAGTCTAGCTGGTGTCTTTAGTCAGGTCTAGTTAGTCTAGCTGGTGTCTTTAGCCAGGTCTAGTTAGTCTAGCTGGTGTCTTTACCTTTAGTCAGGTCTAGTTAGTCTAGCTGGTGTCTTTAGCCAGGTCTAGTTAGTCTAGCTGGTGTCTTTAGCCAGGTCTAGTTAGTCTAGCTGGTGTCTTTACCTTTAGCCAGGTCTAGTTAGTCTAGCTGGTGTCTTTAGTCAGGTCTAGTTAGTCTAGCTGGTGTCTTTACCTTTAGCCAGGTCTAGTTAGTCTAGCTGGCGTCTTTAGTCAGGTCTAGTTAGTCTAGCTGGTGTCTTTAGCCAGGTCTAGTTAGTCTAGCTGGTGTCTTTACCTTTAGCCAGGTCTAGTTAGTCTAGCTGGTGTCTTTACCTTTAGCCAGGTCTAGTTAGTCTAGCTGGTGTCTTTAGTCAGGTCTAGTTAGTCTAGCTGGTGTCTTTACCTTTAGCCAGGTCTAGTTAGTCTAGCTGGTGTCTTTAGTCAGGTCTAGTTAGTCTAGCTGGTGTCTTTACCTTTAGCCAGGTCTAGTTAGTCTAGCTGGTGTCTTTAGTCAGGTCTAGTTAGTCTAGCTGGTGTCTTTAGCCAGGTCTAGTTAGTCTAGCTGGTGTCTTTAGTCAGGTCTAGTTAGTCTAGCTGGTGTCTTTACCTTTAGTCAGGTCTAGTTAGTCTAGCTGGTGTCTTTAGTCAGGTCTAGTTAGTCTAGCTGGTGTCTTTAGTCAGGTCTAGTTAGTCTAGCTGGTGTCTTTAGTCAGGTCTAGTTAGTCTAGCTGGTGTCTTTAGCCAGGTCTAGTTAGTCTAGCTGGTGTCTTTAGTCAGGTCTAGTTAGTCTAGCTGGTGTCTTTACCTTTAGTCAGGTCTAGTTAGTCTAGCTGGTGTCTTTACCTTTAGTCAGGTCTAGTTAGTCTAGCTGGTGTCTTTACCTTTAGCCAGGTCTAGTTAGTCTAGCTGGTGTCTTTAGTCAGGTCTAGTTAGTATAGCTGGTGTCTTTACCTTTAGCCAGGTCTAGTTAGTCTAGCTGGTGTCTTTAGTCAGGTCTAGTTAGTCTAGCTGGTGTCTTTAGTCAGGTCTAGTTAGTCTAGCTGGTGTCTTTAGTCAGGTCTAGTTAGTCTAGCTGGTGTCTTTACCTTTAGCCAGGTCTAGTTAGTCTAGCTGGTGTCTTTAGCCAGGTCTAGTTAGTCTAGCTGGTGTCTTTACCTTTAGCCAGGTCTTCCTCTTCCTTCTTGTTGCTTAAGGTGGATGGATCCTTGGCCACTAAAGCAGGACTTGCTTTAGCATTCTCTGCAGCCTAAACAGACCAATATACAAGAATTAACGCAGCCCTATTCTGCCTCCGCGTGAAGGCAGCCCTATTCTGCCTCCGCGTGAAGGCAGCCCTATTCTGCCTCCGCGTGAAGGCAGCCCTATTCTGCCTCCGCGTGAAGGCAGCCCTATTCTGCCTCCGCGTGAAGGCAGCCCTATTCTGCCTCCGCGTGAAGGCAGCCCTATTCTGCCTCCGCATGAAGGCAGTCCTATTCTGCCTCCGAATGAAGGCAGCCCTATTCTGCCTCCGAATGAAGGCAGCCCTATTCTGCCTCCGCATGAAGGCAGCCCTATTATGCCTCCGCATGAAGGCAGCCCTATTCTGCCTCCGTATGAAGGCAGCCCTATTCTGCCTCTGTATGAAGGCAGCCCTATTCTGCCTCAGAAATATTATAGTCCTGCAACAGCAACGTGTTTAACCTCTAGTATTATATCAGCACACCGCACCCACCTGAGAGCCCACAGCAGGGAAGGTGACCCCCTGTTCCCTGAGGTTCTTGATCATGGCTGAAATCAGGCTGAGCTGAGGGTCGTTCCTAAAGTCCTCTGCCCACTCTACCATCAGAGCCTTCAACTTCTCACAAACCTTAGGGTGGCCCTGGAGACACACACACACACACACACACACACACACAGTGTTTTCCACAAGTATATAAAGTAGCCAGCCAAATAGAAACAGTAGCCAGCTACGCGTCCATGGGCCGGGGTGTCCGGCGGGCTTGCCCCCCAGGGTTAAAGTCTTATTTACAGTTGTTTTACTTCAAGATCTGAATTGCCACAATGTTTGTTTTTCAAATTATGTATTTTATTAAAACAGAAAAATTAAGTAAAGGTCTAATGCAGCAGTTCTCTCAATATCAAATCATTTTTGGGTAACAATTAAATACCTTACTGTGATTTCAATTAAAATGGTCAAAAATAAACAAAAATAGCTTCTTAGGACTGTTTTCACACAGAGGTTGGAATAATACTGTACTGTGAAATTGTATAAAAAATAAATAAAATGATATAATTCTATATATAATGACTTTATGTACTGGGCCTTTAAAAGGTTTATTTGAAATAATTAAAGTGTTACCTTCAGTCTTAAGCAGGGCTCGACATTAAAACATGTCCTCTTGTCCGGGACAAGTAAACACAAATATAGTCGGACAAGAAGTACATACTCCCAATAGAATTGGACCAGGGCTAACAATAATTATATTCAAATCTATTTTTCATGTACATAAATAAAAAAAGCCTATGTGCATATTGGCTACAGCTTCATGTTGGCTACAGCTTCATGTTGGCTACATGACAGCTTCATGTTGGCTACAGCTTCATACAGCTTCATGTTGGCTACAGCTTCATGTTGGCTACAGCTTCATACAGCTTCATGTTGGCTACAGCTTCATGTTGGCTACAGCTTCATACAGCTTCATGTTGGCTACAGCTTCATGTTGGCTACAGCTTCATACAGCTTCATGTTGGCTACAGCTTCATGTTGGCTACAGCTTCATGTTGGCTACAGCTTCATGTTGGCTACAGCTTCATGTTGGCTACAGCTTCATACAGCTTCATGTTGGCTACAGCTTCATGTTGGCTACAGCTTCATGTTGGCTACAGCTTCATGTTGGCTACATGACAGCTTCATGTTGGCTACATGACAGCTTCATGTTGGCTACATGACAGCTTCATGTTGGCTACAGCTTCATACAGCTTCATGTTGGCTACAGCTGCATGTTGGCTACATGACAGCTTCATGTTGGCTACAGCTTCATGTTGGCTAGATGACGGCTTCATGTTGGCTACAGCTTCATGTTGGCTACAGCTTCATGTTGGCTACAGCTTCATACAGCTTCATGTTGGCTACAGCTTCATGTTGGCTACAGCTTCATGTTGGCTACATGACAGCTTCATGTTGGCTACAGCTTCATACAGCTTCATGTTGGCTACAGCTTCATGTTGGCTACATGACAGCTTCATGTTGGCTACATGACAGCTTCATGTTGGCTACAGCTTCATACAGCTTCATGTTGGCTACAGCTTCATGTTGGCTACATGACAGCTTCATGTTGGCTACAGCTTCATGTTGGCTACATGACAGCTTCATGTTGGCTACATGACAGCTTCATGTTGGCTACATGACAGCTTCATGTTGGCTACATGACAGCTTCATGTTGGCTACAGCTTCATACAGCTTCATGTTGGCTACAGCTTCATGTTGGCTACATGACAGCTTCATGTTGGCTACATGACAGCTTCATGTTGGCTACAGCTTCATACAGCTTCATGTTGGCTACAGCTTCATGTTGGCTACATGACAGCTTCATATTGGCTACAGCTTCATGTTGGCTACAGCTTCATGTTGGCTACAGCTTCATGTTGGCTACAGCAAATGCTGACGATGGGATGCGCAAGAAAATGTAGCCAAACTTTAATGATACTTAATTACATAGATATCGGCTAAACGGCAGCCATGTTAGACAAATATAATGAAGGATAATTAATGTTAACGTCTAAAGGCTTGATTCTGTCGACAAACTCAAGGTTCCTTCAGATCAAATGGTCACAAGAACGGAGAGTGAAGGCCAGAGCCTCACTTCACCCACCTAGAATCTATTTAACCATAATCTTAATTGTTTAAAACCTGTATGTTTTATGTCATTTTATGAAGCATTTTTTTGACTTAGAAACCTAGCCTAGACAAAATACAACCATAGAAATGTGGATGGAATTATTTTAAAAAGACTTCCATTGAAACCAACATTTCTCTAATGTTGTATTGGTTTTCAAATCAACGTCATTTTATAGTCATAGTAGTAACCCATGCTAGTTGATGCATCTTTAGATCTACCCTCTTTCTTAATTTCTAATACATATTTTAATCTATGTGATATGAAATCACTCACAGATATTTTAATCTGTCACACGCATGCGATGCGCTTTGGAGATTGGTGCTCTCCCGCTAATTGCATTTTGGAACATTCACACGTAGCCTACAGCCATGGTTGCATTGTTGAATTTATAATATGAAGAAATAAAACTATCAACATTTTAAGCTAAACTGTCTGATCTGTTAGTTGTATGAAGTTCGAGCCCTGGAGGGAATCATATTGTAATGTTGCAATATTTTATAGGCTACCAAAGCTGACCAACCATACTCCAGGAGAGCCTTAAAAGGGGAGTGTTGTATTTTGAGACAGGCTGGAATATGCGTCAGAAGCCAAGGCAGATTCTCTACAGTCGAGGTCAAAAGTTTTGAGAATGACACAAGTATTGGTCTCCACAAAGTTTGCTGCTTCAGTGTTGATGATGGCAATTTGCATATACTCCAGAATGTCATGAAGAGTGATCAGATGAATTGCAATTAATTGCAAAGTCCCTCTTTGCCATGAAAATGAACTTAATCCCCCAAAAACATTTCCACTGCATTTCAGCCCTGCCACAAAAGGACCAGCTGCCATCATGTCAGTGATTGTCTCGTTAACACAGGTGAGAGTGTTGACGAGGACAAGGCTGGAGATCACTCTGTCATGCTGATTGAGTCAGAATAACAGACTGGAAGCTTTAAAAGGAGGGTGGTGCTTGAAATCATTGTTCTTCCTCTGTCAACCATGGTTACCTGCAAGGAAACACGTACCGTCATCATTGCTTTGCACAAAAAGGGCTTCACAGGCAAGGATATTGCTGCTGGTAAGATTGCACCTAAATCAACCATTTATCGGATCATCAAGAACTTCAAGGAGAGAGGTTCAATTGTTGTGAAGAAGGCGTCAGGGCGCCCAAGAAAGTCCAGCAAGCGCCAGGACCGTCTCCTAAAGTTGATTCAGCTGCGGGATCGGGCCACCACCAGTGCAGAGCTTGCTCAGGAATGGCAGCAGGCAGTTGTGAGTGCATCTGCACGCACAGTGAGGTGAAGACTTTTGGAGGACGGCCTGGTGTCAAGAAGGGCAGCAAAGAAGCCACTTCTCTCCAGGAAAAACATCAGGGACAGACTGATATTCTGCAAAAGGTACAGGGATTGGACTGCTGAGGACTGGGGTAGAGTCATTTTCTCTGATGAATCCCCTTTCAGATTGTTTGGGACATCCGTAAAACACCTTGTCCGGAGAAGACAAGGTGAGCGCTACCATCAGTCCTGTGTCATGCCAACTGTAAAGCATCCTGAGACCATTCATGTGTGGGGTTGCTTCTCAGCCAAGGGAGTGGGCTCACTCACAATTTTGCCTAAGAACACAGCCATGAATAAAGAATGGTACCAACACATCCTCCGAGAGCAACTTCTCACAACCATCCAAGAACAGTTTGGTGACGACCAATGCCTTTTCTATCTATCTATTGACTCTTTGCATAAACTGAATGTCATTGTCAATGAAAGCCTTTGACACTTATGGAATACTTGTAATTATACTTCAGTGTTACCATAGTAACTACTGACATAAAGATCTAAGAACACTGAAGCAGCAAACTTTGTGAAGACCAATACTTGTGTCATTCTCAAAACTTTTGGCCACAACTGTAGAGTGAAAAATATAGCAATGCATTATATTTTGTGAAGTGGCATCCTTGCATCATACAATAACGTAAAAATGGTCTTAGACCTTTTTTTCAGTCCTCTTTGTGGACAAGTAACTAAAAAAAGTAAATGTCAAGTATCATTAGGTAGAAAACCCTTTATGTTTAAAGGAGTCTAGCTGGTGTCTTTAATATTAAAGACTGATTCAGCTTTATTCTTCCCTTTGTTTCGTTTTTTTTGTTGATGTTCGAAGTCCACAAAAATTCTTAAAACACATCAGGAGACCACTTTTGAGGTCTGGGAAAATAAGAGAAATGTAGTTCATTCCAGTGAGCACCTAGCATGAGGCTGTTGTTTAGCAGGGTAAATGCAGTGCACATGTTATGGTAGAGTTTGCAAAACAAATAACCCACTGAATTGATTAAAATAATGATGATATCATTCTGCCAGGTAAAAACAGGCTACTTTCTAGTTAATATTTAATTGAGAAAGGTTTTGGGAATGCCGTTCCATCTACCAGAAGATTGTTTTTATTAGCATCAATGCTAACGGCAACACAAAGTCGGGCAATCCAGTTGCCTCTAGAAAGTTGCAGGAAAAACAAATCACTAATGCATTCTGTTCATGTCTTATGATAAACTTGGGCAAATTAATTAATTTTGTATACATTTAGTTGATTCCCTACTAAGGTCAATACATTTAGTTGATTCCCTACTAAGGTCAATACATTTAGTTGATTCCCTACTAAGGTCAATACATTTGGTTGATTCCCTACTAAGGTCAATACATTTAGTTGATTCCCTACTAAGGTCAATACATTTAGTTGATTCCCTACTAAGGTCAATACATTTGGTTGATTCCCTACTAAGGTCAATACATTTAGTTGATTCCCTACTAAGGTCAATACATTTGGTTGATTCCCTACTAAGGTCAATACATTTAGTTGATTCCTTACTAAGGTCAATACATTTAGTTGATTCCCTACTAAGGTCAATACATTTAGTTGATTCCCTACTAAGGTCAATACATTTAGTTGATTCCTTACTAAGGTCAATACATTCAGTTGATTCCCTACTAAGGTCAATACATTTAGTTGATTCCTTACTAAGGTCAATACATTTAGTTGATTCCTTACTAAGGTCAATACATTTAGCTTACTTCCTTTAAGTAAGCATTTCACTGTAAGGTCTACACCTGTTGTATTGTTGGTTAAGGGCTTGTTAGTAAGCATTTCACTGTAAGGTCTACACCTGTTGTATTGTTGGTTAAGGGCTTGTTAGTAAGCATTTCACTGTAAGGTCTACACCTGTTGTATTGTTGGTTAAGGGCTTGTTAGTAAGCATTTCACTGTAAGGTCTACACCTGTTGTATTGTTGGTTAAGGGCTTGTTAGTAAGCATTTCACTGTAAGGTCTACACCTGTTGTATTGTTGGTTAAGGGCTTGTTAGTAAGCATTTCACTGTAAGGTCTACACCTGTTGTATTGTTGGTTAAGGGCTTGTTAGTAAGCATTTCACTGTAAGGTCTACACCTGTTGTATTGTTGGTTAAGGGCTTGTTAGTAAGCATTTCACTGTAAGGTCTACACCTGTTGTATTGTTGGTTAAGGGCTTGTAAGTAAGCATTTCACTGTAAGGTCTACACCTGTTGTATTGTTGGTTAAGGGCTTGTAAGTAAGCATTTCACTGTAAGGTCTACACCTGTTGTATTGTTGGTTAAGGGCTTGTAAGTAAGCATTTCACTGTAAGGTCTACACCTGTTGTATTGTTGGTTAAGGGCTTGTTATTAAGCATTTCACTGTAAGGTCTACACCTGTTGTATTGTTGGTTAAGGGCTTGTAAGTAAGCATTTCACTGTAAGGTCTACACCTGTTGTATTGTTGGTTAAGGGCTTGTAAGTAAGCATTTCACTGTAAGGTCTACACCTGTTGTATTGTTGGTTAAGGTCTTGTTAGAAAGCATTTCACTGTAAGGTCTACACCTGTTGTATTGTTGGTTAAGGGCTTGTTAATAAGCATTTCACTGTAAGGTCTACACCTGTTGTATTGTTGGTTAAGGGCTTGTTAGTAAGCATTTCACTGTAAGGTCTACACCTGTTGTATTGTTGGTTAAGGGCTTGTTAGTAAGCATTTCACTGTAAGGTCTACACCTGTTGTATTCAGCGCATGTGACAAATAAAATGTGATGTGATTTGATTTTTAAAAAACACTTATATTAGTATGGCCCTTCAAACTTTATACAAACACAACACACTTCATTCAACAACAATCATCCAAGTAGATATTTCCATAACATCACAAATAATGACAGTGAATATCCAGACCTTGTTCAAAACGTTGCTGACCTCACTGGCAAACTCTCTGGAGCACACTTCTAGATGGAATATCTTCCCACAGTTTGAAACACAGGCACCAAGTAGCTGGGAGGGCAAAAAACATGTTTACTTCAATAATGTGCAGATAAAGCCGTCTTAAGCTGACATAAAGCTCTATGAAATATCTTTATAGCACAAGACAGCTTTATGAAATATACACTATATCTACCTAGCGGTGAAGTGCTAGGCCACACACTCACAGAACGGCACCGCCGAATGCTGACGCAGGTGTCCACATACTTTTGGTCATGTAGTGTATTTATAGCTTAAGACAGCTTTATTACATATATTTATAGGACAACAGACAGTTTTTCCACCAGGCACCTTTTGTAATACATAGCTGTGTGTCTGTGTTTACCGTCAGAGCCTGCATGGCAACGTGGGGATCCCTGTGGTTGACTCGTCTCATAATGGAACGAAGACATTCTTTAGGCCTTGAACAGAACACACATCATCAACAACACATACATCTTCATCTTACTGACCCAGTAGGAGACTGCCCCATCTTATTACTGACCCGGTAGGAGACTGCCACATCTTATTACCCACCCGGTAGGAGACTGCCCCATCTTATTACTGACCCAGTAGGAGGCTGCCCCATCTTATTACTGACCCAGTAGGAGACTGCCCCATCTTATTACTGACCCAGTAGGAGGCTGCCCCATCTTATTACTGACCCGGTAGGAGACTGCCCCATCTTATTACCCACCCGGTAGGAGACTGCCCCATCTTATTACTGACCCAGTAGGAGGCTGCCCCATCTTATTACTGACCCGGTAGGAGACTGCCCTATCTTATTACTGACCCGGTAGGAGACTGCCCCATCTTATTACTGACCCGGTAGGAGGCTCCCCATCTTATTACTGACCCGGTAGGAGGCTGCCCCATCTTATTACTGACCCGGTAGGAGACTGCCCTATCTTATTACTGACCCGGTAGGAGACTGCCCCATCTTATTACTGACCCAGTAGGAGGCTGCCCCATCTTATTACTGACCCAGTAGGAGACTGCCCCATCTTATTACTGACCCAGTAGGAGGCTGCCCCATCTTATTACTGACCCGGTAGGAGACTGCCCCATCTTATTACCCACCCGGTAGGAGACTGCCCCATCTTATTACTGACCCAGTAGGAGGCTGCCCCATCTTATTACTGACCCGGTAGGAGACTGCCCTATCTTATTACTGACCCGGTAGGAGACTGCCCCATCTTATTACTGACCCGGTAGGAGGCTCCCCATCTTATTACTGACCCAGTAGGAGGCTGCCCCATCTTATTACTGACCCGGTAGGAGGCTCCCCATCTTATTACTGACCCGGTAGGAGACTGCCCCATCTTATTACTGACCCAGTAGGAGGCTGCCCCATCTTATTACTGACCCGGTAGGAGGCTCCCCATCTTATTACTGACCCGGTAGGAGGCTGCCCTATCTTATTACTGACCCGGTAGGAGACTGCCCCATCTTATTACTGACCCGGTAGGAGGCTGCCCCATCTTATTACTGACCCGGTAGGAGACTGCCCCATCTTATTACTGACCCGGTAGGAGACTGCCCCATCTTATTACTGACCCGGTAGGAGACTGCCCTATCTTATTACTGACCCAGTAGGAGGCTGCCCTATCTTATTACTGACCCGGTAGGAGGCTCCCCATCTTATTACTGACCCGGTAGGAGGCTGCCCCATCTTATTACTGACCCGGTAGGAGGCTGCCCCATCTTATTACTGACCCGGTAGGAGGCTCCCCATCTTATTACTGACCCGGTAGGAGACTGCCCCATCTTATTACTGACCCAGTAGGAGGCTGCCCCATCTTATTACTGACCCGGTAGGAGGCTCCCCATCTTATTACTGACCCGGTAGGAGGCTGCCCTATCTTATTACTGACCCGGTAGGAGACTGCCCCATCTTATTACTGACCCGGTAGGAGGCTGCCCCATCTTATTACTGACCCGGTAGGAGACTGCCCCATCTTATTACTGACCCGGTAGGAGACTGCCCCATCTTATTACTGACCCGGTAGGAGACTGCCCTATCTTATTACTGACCCAGTAGGAGGCTGCCCTATCTTATTACTGACCCGGTAGGAGGCTCCCCATCTTATTACTGACCCGGTAGGAGGCTGCCCCATCTTATTACTGACCCGGTAGGAGGCTGCCCCATCTTATTACTGACCCGGTAGGAGACTGCCCTATCTTATTACTGACCCAGTAGGAGGCTGCCCCATCTTATTACTGACCCGGTAGGAGACTGCCCCATCTTATTACTGACCCGGTAGGAGACTGCCCCATCTTATTACTGACCCGGTAGGAGGCTGCCCCATATTATTACTGGACATACAGTATACACATAATTGATTGATGTATTGATAGATAGTGACTGACCCGGAGCGAGCCTGTCCTATCTTATCACAGAGGTCCAGGATGAGGCCCCAGTCCTCCGCTGTGTTCATCTCACTGGTAGCTTTCTCTGAAGAACAACACAAACATATGCTCACAGTTAAGTAGGCTATAACACACACATCCTGTTTGGAAATATAATGTCAAATCTAGAGTCAGAGTTGGAACCGGATATGGCGCATCACTTACTGATACTCAATGTGTATTTATTCCCCAGGATATTATTACTACATGTTTTAAAGTATTTATCTACATTGTTGCGAAGGGCCCGTAAGTAAGCATTTCACTGTTAGTCTCTACCAGTTCTTCAGGAAGCATGGATCCTGCAGGAACAGGAACTTCTCACTTTTGATAATAAAAGCGATCAAAGTTCATTGGAGTTACCTCTTAGTTATTTATCCTGTCAAGACGAACACAATTAATGTGAAAAACTAGTTTCTCAGGCCGGGCCTAATATTCTAAGAATTTATTTGGGATAGGCCGGCCGGGCTAATGGCTTGCTCAACATCGTAGATAGACAGATACTTTATTGATCCCAGCGGGGAAACTTCATTGTCAAGCAGCTACAACAAAACACAGGGCAGGTGCAAAATGCCACAACGAAAGTACACAAAAGACAGATACACGGTACATGATACATAGAGCGGCAGTATGAAAAAGTATAGAAATACAAGATATCTGGAGTGCAAAAAAGCTATAAAAAGACATTGCATAGTATGGGTGGATGGCTGAATATGTACACTATACATTGGTGGATGTTGGATGGTTAACTATACTATACAGGTCGATGGCAGAGAAATACTTCAGTAGCTAAATGTGTGTATGATATAATTTAGGGTAATAATAATAATAATTCCCTTAAAATACAGTCCTTAGTGCGCAGGGTTTAATTACAGACAACTGCACGTATTGCACATTCAATATACTAAAAGCAATGAAAAAAGGTGGAACTGACAGGATACTAATATGCATTCCTGAGTGAAAGCCTACGTAAGTTAAGTCCAAGAATTACTTACAATATTGCACATGATATGATATAACAACTGGACATGACTATTGGTCTTCACAAAGTTTGCTGCTCCAGTGTTCTTAGATCTTTATGTCAGTAGTTACTATGGTAACACTGAAGTATAATTACAAGTATTCCATAAGTGTCAAAGGCTTTCATTGACAATGACATTCAGTTTATGCAAAGAGTCAATATTTGCAGTGTTGACCCTTCTTTTTCAAGACCTCTGCAATCCGCCCTGGCATGCTGTCAACTTCTGGGCCACATCCTGACTGATGGTAGGCCATTCTTGCATAATCAATGCTTGGAGTTTGTCAGAAGTTGTGGGTTTTTGTTTGTCCACCCGCCTCTTGAGCATCGACCACAAGTTCTCAATGGGATTAAGGTCTGGGGAGTTTCCTGGCCATGGACCCAAAATGTCGATGTTTTGTTCCCCGAGCCACTTAGTTATCACTTTAGCCTTATGGCAAGGTGCTCCATCATGCTGGAAAAGGCAAACTGTTCTTGGATGGTTGTGAGAAGTTGCTCTCGGAAGATGTGTTGGTACCATTCTTTATTCATGGCTGTGTTCTTAGGCAAAATTGTGAGCGAGCCCACTCCCTTGGCTGAGAAGCAACACCACACATGAATGGTCTCAGGATGCTTTACTGTTGGCATGACACAGGACTGATGGTAGCGCTCACCTTGTCTTCTCCGGACAAGGTGTTTCCTTGCAGGTAACCATGGTTGACAGAGGAAGAACAATGATTTCAAGCACCACCCTCCTTTTAATGCTTCCTGTCTGTTATTCTGACTCAATCAGCATGACAGAGTGATCTCCAGCCTTGTCCTCGTCAACACTCTCACCTGTGTTAACGAGACAATCACTGACATGATGGCAGCTGGTCCTTTTGTGGCAGGGCTGAAATGCAGTGGAAATTTTTTTGGGGGATTAAGTTCATTTTCATGGCAAAGAGGGACTTTGCAATTAATTGCAATTCATCTGATCACTCTTCATGACATTCTGGAGTATATGCAAATTGCCATCATCAACACTGAGGCAGCAAACTTTGTGGAGGCCAATACTTGTGTCATTCTCAAAAATGTTGGCCACGACTGTACAGTCCTGCATGAATAAGTCCTGAGTGAATGAGTGATTACAGACCAGAGTTACTCACGGATGGATGCCTAATTGTTAAACTAGGTCCAAACACCCCAACAGTTCCAGGTCTATGTTGCCGACGGCACGGCACCCCGGTGAGGCATTATATAGTCTAATAGCCGCCGGCAGGAAGGACCTCCTGTAGCGCTCTCTGGCACACAGTGGTGGGATCAGTCTGTGACTGAAGGTGCTCCTCTGCGTCATAACCATGGCGTGCAGAGGGTGGGTGACGTTGTCCATGATGGCCAGCAGTTTGGCCAGGATCCGTCTCATCCCCAGGACAGAGCTAGCCTTCCTGATCAGCTTATTTACCCGAGAAGCATCACCGGCCTTAATGTTGGCGCCCCAGCACACCACTGCAAAAAACTGGTACCACAGACTGGTAGAAGGTATGCAGTAGTTTACTGCACACGTTGAAGGACCTGAGCCTCCTCAGAAAGTAGAGTCGGCTCTGGCCCTTTTTGTACAGGGCCCCGGTGTTTCCAGCCCATTCCAGCCTGTTGTCCATATGGACTCCCAGGAACTTGTATGACCCAACCATTTCCACATCCATCCCCTGTATAGGGACTGCAGTCGGTGTGAGACCAGCGCATGGCTGGCGTGGCTGTGTGAGAAGCGCGCCAGTAAGTCTCACATAACTGGAATGACATTGACTTTCTATCATCTCTCTCCCTCTATCTACTCTGATAGACATGAGCCTGCAACGCATCTCTCCAGCGTTGAACTTGATATATTTTCTTATAGAATCAGAGCCACTTGAAGGGCTCTGAAAGAACTGCAGCACCCCTGATGAATATAAACATATTAGCCGAAGTTATAGAATTACTGCTGTGGGTTCAGAAATAAATGAAATCATTCAGAATAGCCTACTACACCATGAGATGAAGTATCATGTAGCGGGAGAGGAATATTCCTGATCCCCTTCCTGTCTCATCTTCTCCTGTGTAGCTACGTCTTCCTAAAAGTCCTCCTATCAATCCTTTGACCTGGTGATACTCAGCTAGAAATCTACCCTCTACACTAATCTACGCGTGAGAAACACACATCTAAGTTAAGGTTCTTGTCCTGTATAGTTATCCATTGTACTGTATAGTTATCCATTGTACTGTATAGTCCTGTATAGTTATTCATTGTCCTGTATAGTCCTGTATAGTTATCCATTGTCCTGTATAGTTATCCATTGTACTGTATAGTCCTGTATAGTTATCCATTGTACTGTATAGTCCTGTATAGTTATCCATTGTCCTGTATAGTCCTGTAGTTATTCATTGTCCTGTATAGTCCTGTATAGTTATCCATTGTACTGTCAGTCGTTTGGCGCCGCCCTGAGTGGTCGCCTTTTAAGCAGCTCCCGTTGTCCGTGCATTAATTGTTGTTTTAGTTCGTTTTCTTTCGTCTTTTTTCTTTAGTTTTATTTTTTATTTTGCTACAGTCGAACTATAACAGTTCAGGATTATGGATTTTATGGATTTTATCGCAGCTGAACGTCGACAGGAGTCGTCAACTGTTATTGTTTACAACCGAGCCCAGCTCCTGGATTTAGCCCACACAGTGCTGCTGCTCCCCAGGGAAAAGTTTGATATTCCGGACGAATTGAAAAGACGACGCCGTGGACGCAGGGCGGGATTGAAATGTAAGGCAAAGCGGAGGAGGTTCAAGTACAAGCCGGTTATACCGTCTATTATTATGGGCAATGTGAGGTGTATACATAACAAGATGGATGAGTTGGCGGGACTTGTTCGTGGACAAAGGATTTATCGGGAAGCTAGCCTAATGTGTTTTACTGAGACATGGCTGAACGACATCATACCCATACAGAACGTCACTATCGACGGTTTCCAGACCATCACAGCGGACAGGGATCGCGTCTCTTCCGGTAAGAGTAAGGGTGGTGGGCTGGCTTTATTAGTTAACAACAGATGGTGTCATCCGAACCATATTACTCTTAAGGAAAAGTTTTGTAGCCCGGACATTGAACTGCTAGCCGTTAGCCTGAGACCCTACTATCTACCTAGGGAATTCACGGCGGCCATTGCTGTTATTGTTTACATCCCGCCCTCTGCTGACGCAAACGCAGCGTGTGACGTCATCCACTCTGTTATCGCGAGGTTACAGACAGCGCATCCCAGTGCTTTCCTTGCAATTTCGGGGGATTTTAACCATGCATCTCTCTCTTCAACGCTGCCCACGTTCAAACAGTTCGTGAAGTGCCCAACCAGGAATAATAAAACTCTGGACTTGTTATATGCTAATGTGAAGGATGCATACAACTCCACTGCACTCCCTCCCCTCGGTAGATCGGATCACAACCTTGTCCACCTCACCCCACTCTACAGGCCTATGGTCCAACAGCAGCCTGCAACCACCAGGACTATTAGGAGATGGTCCCCGGAGGCGAATGAGGCCCTACAGGACTGCTTTGAAACAACAGACTGGGATGTGTTCTGTGAGGCTCATGGGGAGGACATCGATGGACTCACTGACTGCATAACAGACTATATTAATTTTTGTGTAGACAACACTGTACCCACCAGGAAGGTACGCTGTTTCCCAAACAATAAACCCTGGGTCACCAGCGACCTGAAGGCCCTGCTGAATGAGAAGAAGAGGGCCTTCAAGGAGAAGGACAAGGACAAATTGAAATGCGTCCAGAGGGAGCTGAAGTTGCGGATTGCTGAGGGGAAGAGAGTGTATAAGGAGAAGATGGAGGACAAGCTGAGGCAGAGCCAGGTGAGAGAGGTGTGGAAGGGTATGAGAAATATCACTGGCTTCAAAAAGTCAAACAGTGGGCAGACGGAGGGGACCCAGGACAGAGCCAATGAGCTGAACCAATTTTTTAACAGGTTCGATACTGGCCCTGTCCACCTCCCCTCCAGCTCCCCAGACCACACACCCTCACGGCTATCCCACCCCCACTTTGCTCACAGCACCTCTGCTGAGACAATCAGTGACCCCACCTCCGCCCCTGCCCCCCCTGGACTGATCCTCAACACCCCCCTTCCCCCCACCTCCCTACCTGGGCTGGCTTTCACCACCAACCAAGTGAAGAGAGAGCTGGAGAGACTACACCAGTGGAAAGCGGCGGGCCCTGATGGCATCAGCCCAAGGGTGCTGAGGGTCTGTGCTGACCAACTGTGTGGAATACTCCAGCGTCTTTTCAACCTTAGCCTGAGCCTAGAAAGGGTCCCTGTGCTGTGGAAAACATCCTGCCTCGTCCCAGTGCCCAAGAAGGCACACCCCACTGTCCTGAATGACTTCAGACCTGTAGCGCTAACATCCCACATCATGAAGACCCTGGAAAGGTTAGTCCTCGCTCACCTCAGACCCCTGGTGTGTTCATCAATGGACCCCCTGCAGTTTGCATACCAGCGCAACATCGGGGTGGATGATGCAATCATCTACCTTCTGCAGAGGGCCTACTCTCACCTGGACAACGCAGGTTGCACTGTGAGGGTCATGTTTTTTGACTTCTCCAGTGCCTTCAATACCATTCAGCCCCTGCTACTGGGTGAGAAGATGAGGAGGATGAAAGTGGAAGGACCCTTAGTCTCCTGGGTCACGGACTACCTGACCGGTAGGCCACAATTTGTGCGACTACAGAGCTGTGTGTCAGAACGGGCAGTTAGCAACACAGGGGCCCCCCAGGGTACGGTCCTGTCCCCCTTCCTGTTCACCCTCTACACCTCAGACTTCAGATATAACTCTGAAACATGCCACCTACAGAAGTTCTCGGATGACTCTGCTATTGTAGGGTGCATCAGGGGTGGGCAGGAGGAGGAGTACAGGAGCACAATCAGTGACTTTGTGTTGTGGTGTGAGCAGAACCACCTTCAGCTCAACATCAGCAAAACTAAGGAGATGGTGGTGGACTTCAGGAGAACCAAGGCACAACTGACTGCAGTCCCTATAAAGGGGATGGATGTGGAAATGGTTGAGTCATACAAGTTCTTGGGTGTCCATATGGACAACAGACTGGAATGGGCTGGTAACACCGGGGCCCTGTACAAAAAGGGCCAGAGCCGACTCTACTTTCTGAGGAGGCTCAGGTCCTTCAACGTGTGCAGTAAACTACTGCATACCTTCTACCAGTCTGTGGTGGCCAGTGCCATCTTTTTTGCAGTGGTGTGCTGGGGAGCAAACATCAAAGCCGGTGATGCTACTCGGGTAAATAAGCTGATCAGGAAGGCTAGCTGTGTCCTGGGGATGAGCCTTGACACTCTAGAGGAGGTGGCGGAGAGACGGATCCTGGCCAAACTGCTGGCCATCATGGACAACGTCACCCACCCTCTGCACGCTATGGTTATGACGCAGAGGAGCTCTTTCAGTCACAGACTGATCCCACCACGGTGTGCCAGAGAGCGCTACAGGAGGTCCTTCCTGCCGGCGGCTATGAGACTATATAATGCCTCACCGGGGTGCCGTGCCGTCGGCAACATAGATCTGGAACTGTTGGGGTGCTAGGACCTAGTTTAATAATTATGCATCCATCCGTGAGTAACTCTGTTCCGTCAGCACTCATCCACTCAGGCCATACGTATTCATACAGGTCTGTATATACATACCCATGTACAGTTGTTATATTATATCACATGCAATATTGTAAGTAATTATTGGACCTAGGCATTCACTCAGGAATGCATATTAGTATCCTGCCAGTTGCACCTTTTCTCATTGCTTTTAGTATATCAAATGTGCAATAAGTGCAGTTGTCTGTAATTAAACCCTGCGCACTAAGGACTGTATTTTAAGGGAATTACTATTATTACCCCAATGATATCATACACACATTTAGCTATTAAAGTATCTCTTCCTGTCATTTACCTGTACAGTTTGTGTAAACATGCAAGTATTCACTTATCTGTAAATATAACTGTATACCTAACTGTACAGCTAATTTAACCATGCAAAATTTTCACCTACCTGTTCATTTACCCAGTCTGTCTATTAAGTAAACTATTATTACCCTCGCTCATATCATACGCATTAGCTACTGAAGTATTTCTCTGCCATCAACCTGTATAGTATAGTTAACCACCCAACATCCACCAATGTATAGTGTACATATTCAGCCAACCACTCATACTATGCAATGTCCTTTTATAGCTTTTTTTTGCACTCCAGATATCCTGTATTTCTATACTTTTTCATACTGCCGCTCTATGTATCATGTACCGTGTATCTGTCTTTTGTGTACTTTCGTTGTGGCATTTTGCACCTGCCCTGTGTTTTTGTTGTAGCTGCTTGATAATGAAATTTCCCCCCCGGGGGATCAATAAAGTACCTATCTATCTATCTATCTATCTATCTATCTATCTATAGTTATTCATTGTCCTGTATAGTCCTGTATAGTTATCCATTGTCCTGTATAGTCCTGTATAGTTATCCATTGTACTGTATAGTCCTGTATAGTTATCCATTGTCCTGTATAGTTATCCATTGTCCTGTATAGTTATTCATTGTCCTGTATAGTACTGTATAGTTATCCATTGTCCTGTATAGTCCTGTATAGTTATCCATTGTCCTGTATAGTTATCCATTGTACTGTATAGTCCTGTACAGTTATTCATTGTCCTGTATAGTCCTGTATAGTTATCCATTGTCCTGTATAGTTATCCATTGTACTGTATAGTCCTGTATAGTTATCCATTGTCCTGTATAGTCCTGTATAGTTATCCATTGTACTGTATAGTCCTGTATAGTTATCCATTGTACTGTATAGTACTGTATAGTTATCCATTGTCCTGTATAGTCCTGTATAGTTATCCATTGTACTGTATAGTTATCCATTGTCCTGTATAGTTATCCATTGTACTGTATAGTCCTGTATAGTTATCCATTGTCCTGTATAGTCCTGTATAGTTATCCATTGTACTGTATAGTCCTGTATAGTTATCCATTGTACTGTATAGTTATCCATTGTCCTGTATAGTTATTCATTGTCCTGTATAGTACTGTATAGTTATCCATTGTCCTGTATAGTCCTGTATAGTTATCCATTGTCCTGTATAGTTATCCATTGTACTGTATAGTCCTGTACAGTTATTCATTGTCCTGTATAGTCCTGTATAGTTATCCATTGTCCTGTATAGTTATCCATTGTACTGTATAGTCCTGTATAGTTATCCATTGTCCTGTATAGTCCTGTATAGTTATCCATTGTCCTGTATAGTCCTGTATAGTTATCCATTGTACTGTATAGTCCTGTATAGTTATCCATTGTACTGTATAGTCCTGTATAGTTATCCATTGTCCTGTATAGTCCTGTATAGTTATCCATTGTACTGTATAGTACTGTATAGTTATCCATTGTACTGTATAGTACTGTATAGTTATCCATTGTACTGTATAGTACTGTATAGTTATCCATTGTACTGTATAGTCCTGTATAGTTATCCATTGTCCTGTATAGTCCTGTATAGTTATCCATTGTACTGTATAGTCCTGTATAGTTATCCATTGTACTGTATAGTCCTGTATAGTTATCCATTGTACTGTATAGTCCTGTATAGTTACCCATTGTACTGTATAGTCCTGTATAGTTATCCATTGTCCTGTATAGTCCTGTATAGTTATCCATTGTCCTGTATAGTTATCCATTGTACTGTATAGTCCTGTATAGTTATCCATTGTACTGTATAGTACTGTATAGTTATCCATTGTACTGTATAGTACTGTATAGTTATCCATTGTACTGTATAGTTATCCATTGTACTGTATAGTACTGTATAGTTATCCATTGTCCTGTATAGTCCTGTATAGTTATCCATTGTACTGTATAGTACTGTATAGTTATCCATTGTCCTGTATAGTCCTGTATAGTTATCCATTGTACTGTATAGTACTGTATAGTTATCCATTGTACTGTATAGTCCTGTATAGTTATCCATTGTACTGTATAGTCCTGTATAGTTATCCATTGTACTGTATAGTCCTGTATAGTTATTCATTGTCCTGTATAGTCCTGTATAGTTATCCATTGTCCTGTATAGTTATCCATTGTACTGTATAGTACTGTATAGTTATCCATTGTCCTGTATAGTCCTGTATAGTTATCCATTGTACTGTATAGTACTGTATAGTTATCCATTGTACTGTATAGTTATCCATTGTACTGTATAGTACTGTATAGTTATCCATTGTACTGTATAGTTATCCATTGTACTGTATAGTTATCCATTGTACTGTATAGTACTGTATAGTTATCCATTGTACTGTATAGTTATCCATTGTACTGTATAGTACTGTATAGTTATCCATTGTCCTGTATAGTCCTGTATAGTTATCCATTGTACTGTATAGTACTGCCATTGTACTGTATAGTACTGTATAGTTATCCATTGTACTGTATAGTTATCCATTGTACTGTATAGTACTGTATAGTTATCCATTGTACTGTATAGTACTGTATAGTTATCCATTGTCCTGTATAGTACTGTATAGTTATCCATTGTACTGTATAGTACTGTATAGTTATCCATTGTACTGTATAGTCCTGTATAGTTATCCATTGTACTGTATAGTACTGCCATTGTACTGTATAGTACTGTATAGTTATCCATTGTACTGTATAGTTATCCATTGTACTGTATAGTACTGTATAGTTAACCATTGTACTGTATAGTACTGTATAGTTATCCATTGTACTGTATAGTACTGTATAGTTATCCATTGTACTGTATAGTACTGTATAGTTATCCATTGTACTGTATAGTACTGTATAGTTATCCATTGTACTGTATAGTTATCCATTGTACTGGTTAACTGCAGATGAAATGCACCGTCACCTTCTCCATGGAGCATCAGTCTGCTGATAACTAACATCTTCATCATCACTTATCAACATGGTCTAACTGTGTCAACTAGCATCCACAACAACCCTTTACTAGTTGGTTACGTAGTGAATGTCCCCGTTGTTCCTACTAACTAGTTAACTAGACATCTGTTAGCTAGCCATGTTGACCGCCAGTGTGCTAACTAGATAACTAGTTAACTAAGAAAGGGTGGAGGTTAGACGACGTTCTGCTAACTAGCCACGTTAGTTAGATGACCTCCTAACTAGATAACAAAGCTTAGTTAACATGACTTACCAACATCTTGTTCAAAAGGATTGGACGTGAACAGAGACAGAGGCATGGCTTCTTCTTTTCTCTCGGCTGTTTGTTAACGTTAGTTGTTCAAATGCATAGCTAGTACAAAAAGGAGGGCAGATGTACTAGCTAACTAGCTAGCTAACTAGTCAGTCAGTCAGTCAGTCACTCCTTGATCAGCCAGCAACAAACTAGGCATTCTGGGTAACGGATCAGCGCGTTGTGAACGTGAGCAACAATAGGGGAATGAGCGGTTCGCCTTCAAAATACAAGTCCCCCATTAAACTGATGCAAACAGATACAAATTGTGCCCACTAGCCCACTAGGATCTCCTCCACAGCCCACTATGATCTCCTCCACAGCCCACTAGGATCTCCTCCACAGCCCACTATGATCTCCTCCACAGCCCACTATGATCTCCTCCACAGCCCACTATGATCTCCTCCACAGCCCACTAGGATCTCCTCCACAGCCCACTATGATCTCCTCCACAGCCCACTATGATCTCCTCCACAGCCCACTATGATCTCCTCCACAGCCCACTATGATCTCCTCCACAGCCCACTATGATCTCCTCCACAGCCCACTATGATCTCCTCCACAGCCCACTAGGATCTCCTCCACAGCCCACTATGATCTCCTCCACAGCCCACTAGGATCTCCTCCACAGCCCACTATGATCTCCTCAAACAGCCCACTAGGATCTCCTCCACAGCCCACTAGGATCTCCTCCACAGCCCACTAGGATCTCCTCCACAGCCCACTATGATCTCCTCTACAGCCCACTATGATCTCCTCCACAGCCCACTATGATCTCCTCCACAGCCCACTATGATCTCCTCCACAGCCCACTATGATCTCCTCCACAGCCCACTATGATCTCCTCCACAGCCCACTAGGATCTCCTCCACAGCCCACTATGATCTCCTCCACAGCCCACTATGATCTCCTCCACAGCCCACTATGATCTCCTCCACAGCCCACTATGATCTCCTCCACAGCCCACTATGATCTCCTCCACAGCCCACTATGATCTCCTCCACAGCCCACTATGATCTCCTCCACAGCCCACTCAACCCACTCACGTCGAGTATAGCGGAAACATCCTGGCGCAATGTGACGCACCTCTCCTAGGGACGGGATGGAAGAGCACTAGTATGCTGAAATAGTGTCCGAGGCAGAGAAAGAGAAGGGAGCCAGACAGGCGGTTCCACGGACCTGCATTAAAGATAATGGTCAAAGAGAATTTTGATATATAAAAAAGTTAACCAGTTTCATTCAAGGACCAAAGGATTGACAGCCGTCCCATATAGATTGCAAAATAGATGGGAAGAGATTTTTGACTTTCATGGTACGTGGTTTATGAACTGATAAGCAAAACCACGCTGGATTCAAAACTTAGCATTTTTCCATTTAAATTATTATAAAAACTTCCTGCAACCAATAGAATGTTATTTATACAGGGGATACAACCATCCCAGCTCTGCAGATTTTGCTGCGAAGAGACAGAATCAATAGATAATTTGTTTTGGTACTGTCCATATGAGGCCTGTTTTTGGTCACAGGTCCAGGAATGGCTGAAGAATTGCAATATTTACCTGGAGCTAACCCTGCAGATAGCACTACTGGGTGATCTGAAAAGTCATAGTCAATCGATCAGTAATACAATAATAATTTTAGTATTATTCAATTTACAATCTGTAGAAACAAGGAAAATAGAAAGGTTCAGAACTTTAGTGAAACATCACAGTACAGTTGACAAATATATGGCAAATAGGCTGGTGTTAAGAGACAGATGGGATAGCTGAAGGGTGGGAATAATAACAACAGATAACTAATGTAAAACATACTGATTCTGTAAAACATATAGAGGTTATAGGTTAATAACTTTTGTGAAAGAGCACAGTTTGAAAGATATGGCATATAGACGCAAACTGGATGGACATGATGAAAATGATGGGAGATGATGAGGGTCGAGGAAGGACAGGAGTAAAAGGAAACTGTCCATAACATGTATATAGTGTGTATAAGATGGAAGTAGAGGCCCAAGTCTTGTTGTTCACTAGTTAACTACAATTAGGGGAGGGGTGGTAGGGTTAGAAAGAAATACAGGAATAAATGTATGTATGTATGTATGTATGTATGTATGTATGTATGTATGGGGGGAGGGGTGGTAGGGTTAGAAAGAAATACAGGAACATATATTTTTTTTAAAAAGGATATGTATGTACAGCAGGTGAAATAAGCATTGAACACGTCACCATTTTTCTCAGTAAATATATTTCCAAAGGTGCTATTGACATGAAATTGTCACCAGATGTTGGTAACAACCCAAGTAATCCATACATACAAAGAAACCAAAACAAATAAGTTCAGAAATTAAGTTATGTGTAATAATGTGAAATGACACAGGGAAAAAGTATTGAACACACTTACTGATATTTATTTAATACTTTGTACAAAAGCCTTTGTTGGTAATGACAGCTTCAAGACGCCTCCTGTATGGAGAAACTAGTCGCATGCATTGCTCTGGTGTGATTTTGGCCCATTCTTCCACACAAACAGTCTTCAAATCTTGAAGGTTCCGTGGGCCTCTTCTATGAATCTTGATCTTCAGTTCTTTCCATAGATTTTCAATGGGATTTAAGTCAGGTGATTGGCTGGGCCATTCTAGCAGGTTTATTTTCTTTCTTTGAAACCAATTGAGAGTTTCCTTGGCTGTGTGTTTGGGATCATTGTCTTGCTGAAATGTCCACCCTCGTTTCATCTTCATCATCCTGGTAGATGGCAGCAGATTTTTGTCAAGAATGTCTCTGTAAATTTGCCCATTCATCCTTCCTTCAATTATGTGAAGTTTGCCAGTACCATTTGCTGAAAAGCAGCCCCACACCATGATGTTCCCACCTCCAAACTTCACTGTTGGTATGGTGTTTTTAGGGTGATGTGCAGTGCCATTTCTCCTCCAAACATGGTGTGTATTATGACATCCAAACAGTTCAATTTTGCTCTCATCTGACCACACTATATTCTCCCAGTATTTCACTGGCTTTTCCAAGTGTTGTGCAGCAAACTTTAAACGAGCTTCAACATGCTTTTTTTTCAGCAATGGAGTCTTGCGTGGTGAGCGTGCATACAGGCCATGGCGGTGGAGTGCATTACTTACTGTTTTCTTTGAGACAACAGTACCTGCTAATTGCTGGTCTTTTTGAAGCTCTCCACAAGTGGTCCTTGGCTCTTGGACAACTCTTCTGATTATTCTTTTCACTCCTCTGTCAGAAATCTTGCGAGGAGCACCTGGTCGAGGCAAATTTATGGTGAAATGATTGTCTTTCCACTTCCGTATTATGTCCCCAACAGTGCTCACTGGAACATTCAGAAGCTTAGAAATGCGCCTATAACCAATGCTTTTGCAACAATTAGGTTGCGAAGGTCTTGAGACAGCTCTTTGCTTTTACCCATCATGAGATGTGTCTTGAGTGACACCTTGGCACTGATACCTTTTTGTAGGCCATCAGTTGGGACTGAACCAGCTGATATTAATTTGCACTGACAGGGGGCTGGATTGCTTTTTAATTACTGATAGTTTTCAGCTGTTGTCTTGGCTTTCCATGCCTTTTTGCACCTCCCTTTCTTCATGTGTTCAATACTTTTTCCCTGTGTCATTTCACATTATTACACATAACTTAATTTCTGAACCTATTTGTTTTGGTTTCTTTGTATGTATGGATTACTTGGGTTGCTACCAACATCTGGTGAAAATGTCATGTCAATAGCACCTTTGGAAATATATTTACTGAGAAAAATGGTGCCGTGTTCAATACTTTTTTCACCCGCTGTATATATATGTATTTATATGTATGTATGTGTATATGTATATGTATGTATATATTTATATGTATGTGTATATGTATATATTTGTATGTATGTATTTGTATGTATGTGTCTATGTATATGTATGTATGTGTATATGTATGTATGTATATATTGTCACAACCCGGCTCATAGAGAGTGACAAACAAGGGAGTCCACACGTTGACAGAGTTAAGGGTGAAATAGATATTTATTAAATAACTAAACAAAACAAAACTATACAAACAATAATAACTGTGAGGTGTGAAAGTGGTCATGAAGAGTGTAGTGGTGGTGTTTGGATGCAAGTGGAATGAATAAGTTGTAAGTGTTGAATGGTGCATCTAACCAAAAAGTAGACTCAAAAATACTACAAACCACAAAAACAGGGTGCAGGCTGAGAGAGCGACAGTCAGGTCTGAACAATGGGATTTATATCAACACCTGAATCGACCCAGGTGCCCCTTGTCAGCTAACGACCCAATCAGCTCCACCTGTGTCCAAACTGGAAAACAGAGTCAGAACAGAAGGAAACAGGGAGAGCGAGAGGGACGTAACTCCCCCTCCCATAAAAATTGGGACCTGACCAAGGGCCCACAACAAACTGCATCACCCAAATGCAATTATCTGTTAACAAAAACTATAGAAATCCAAACTAAACTCTGTACACACCATACAGTAGGAACCCTCCCCAGACGCTCATGACACCGACCACCTCCACGCCTGTCCCCATCCAACCTCAGCAACCACGGTACCTGGAAGCATTTTAAGAGAAAGTAAAGGGAGACAGGGAAACAGGAGAGCAATAGCCAGAGCAACCTGGAAGGATTAAAAACTGAATGGCATCCATTTTGACAAGGTGTCCCGCTATACGCTGAACTGGGGCACGAGAAAGCGCATCAGCCACCACATTATTTACACCTTTACATGCCTCACGTCCATATGAAAAGCCTGCAGGAATAAACACCAACGCATAATCCTACGATTGGGACAAAGCATGGTGTGCAAGAAAGTCAAGGGGTTGTGGTCAGTGTAAACCACAATAGGGACCACACCCGACCCTACATAAACCTCAAAATGTTGCAAAGCCCAGATCAAGGCAAGGGCCTCCTTCTCCCCCACTGAATAGTTCAACTGATGGCTGTTAAACTTTCGGGAGAAATAGCTAACAGGATGTTCTACCCCTCCCTCATCGGCCTGAAGCAACACGGCACCAGCCCCAACATTACTGGCATCCACATATAGACTGAACGGCTGTTCCAGTCGTGGAGCAGCCAACACAGGGCCAGAGCTAAGAAGCAGCTTCACATTTTCAAAAGCACTCTGACAACAAGGAGACCAGATGAACTCAGTCCTCTTCTTTAAGAGATTAGTCAGAGGTGCTACAACAGTAGAGAAGTTTAGACAAAACCCCCGGTAATATCCAACCATGCCTAGGAAGCGTTGCAGTTCCTTCTTTGTACAAGGGGGTGGAAAGAGATAGATCCCATCCACTTTAGCAGCACTGGACGGACACGACCCTGCCCGACCACTCGGCCAAGATATGTAACTGTTGCCTGGGCAAACTCACATTTAGCTAAGTTCACGGTCAAACAGGCCTCAGCCAAACGTTCAAACAGTGCATGTATGCGCACAAGATGTTGCTCCCAGGTGTCACTGTAAACAACTACGTCATCGAGGTAAACAGCACAGCCGTTAAGTCCAGAGATCACCCTATTCATAAGCCGCTGAAAAATAGCAGGAGCATTGCGTAAGCCAAAACTCATGACCGTGTAGGAGAAAAGACCTGCAGGAGTTATAAAGGCAGATATTTCACGAGCCCTTGATGACAAAGGCACCTGCCAATAACCCTTAAGTAAATCAAACTTGCTGACAAACTGGGCAGCACCAACCTGATCAACACAATCTTCCATGCGTGGAAGTGGCTAACAGTCAGGTTTTGTCACACTGTTAACCTTCCGGTAATCGGTGCAGAATCTAACAGAACCATCCGCCTTGCTCACTAAGAGACATGGAGAAGCCCAACTGGAAAATGATGGTTCAGCGATACCGTTTTCCAACATTTTATTTCAGAGTCTAGATGGCGTTGCTTCTCCAAGGAGACGCGATAAAAACGTTGTTTAATGGGAACAGCATCTCCTATATCAATATCGTGCATGGCCAGATGTGTCTGCGAAGGAGTGTCAGCAAACAAGGGCTTAAAACTAGTGATCAATTTAGTAAACTCTGATTGACAGTTCTCAGAGGTGTCCCAACAAACGCTCCAAGTTTGCAAGGGACTCTGAATTTGTCAACCTACCCTGCAATATGCCATCATCAGGGCCAGGCACCTCCTCCTCCTCAGTACCTAAAGGTGGAGAAGCAGACCTAACAGAGTCTGCCAAAAGGACAGGGCTAACCCCATCCACTTTTATATATTTTCCTGGACTAGCCATCTCAGAAGACATGCGATCATAGTAGGACTTTAACAGATTTACATGACAAAGCTGAATTGTCTTCCTGCGCTCAGGGGTAGCAATCAGATAGTTCAAATCAGACAATTTACGAACCACAGTATATGGGCCGCTGAATTTGGCCCGAAAAGGGGAATCTACCAGGGGCAGTAGGGCTAAAACCTGGTCCCCAGGGCTAAATTCTCGAAGTTCTGATCGCCGGTCAAACAATCTCTTCATCCTCGCCTGAGAGGACGTTAGATTTTCCTTAGCCATTTCACAAGCTACATACAATTTGTGTCGGAAACCGTTAACATATGACAGCAAATTCGGGGGAGGCTCAACCACCTTCCAATCCTCTTTTAATACGGCAAGGGGACCACGCACTGTATGGCCAAAAACCAGGTCGTTAGGACTGAAACTGGTGCTTTCTTGTGAAACTTCTCTAGCAGCGAGTAAGAGCCAAGGTAAACCCTCTTCCCAGTCACGTTCTAATTCAGTGCAATATGCACGTAGTAGGGACTTCAGAGTCTGATGAAAACGTTCAAGAGCTCCCTGACTCTGCGCATGATAAGCACTGGCCTGATTATGTTTTATTCGAAGTTGCTGCAAGACCTGTGCAAATAGGTGCGAAGTGAAGTTGGAACCCTGATCACTCTGAATGACCTTGGGTATTCCAAAAATTGAAATGAACTGTGACAAAGCCCTCAAAACAGACTTAGTGGTAATGTTACGAAGGGGATAGGCTGCAGGGTATCTTGTAGCCTGACACATCACAGTTAGCATGTAGGCGCTACCAGCCTTGGACCGAGGCAATGGACCAACACAATCAATAATCAAAATGTTCAAATGGCTGGCCTATAACAGGAATAGGATGTAGTGGGACTGACTTTAACACCTGATTTGGTTTTCCAGTCATCTGACAAACATGGCACGTTTTGATGTAAGCAGAAACATCTTTCTTCAAACGAGGCCAATAAAAATGACGCAACACACGATCGTAGGTTTTACCAACCCCTAAGTGTCCAGAAACATCATGAGATGTTTTCAAAACCAGATCTCGAAACTTTGAGGGAATCACAATCTGGATAACAGCTTCACCCACAAAATGTCTGCTGTGGGGAATCCATTTCCTCAACAACAACTGATCTCTAATAAAGTAACCTTGGGCCGCACTTCTTACCTCCTCAACTGGGAGTACTTGATCAAATAACCCTTTTAGGGAAGGATCAACAGATTGCTACAGTGGGGAGAACAAGTATTTGATACACTGCCGATTTTGCAGGTTTTCCTACTTACAAAGCATGTAGAGGTCTGTAATTTTTATCATAGGTACTCTTCAACTGTGAGTGACGGAATCTAAAACAAAAATCCAGAAAATCACATTGTATGATTTTTAAATAATTAATTTGCATTTTATTGCATGACATAAGTATTTGATCACCTACCAACCAGTAAGACCAGTTCCGGCTCTCACAGACCTGTTAGTTTTTCTTTAAGAAGCCCTCCTGTTCTCCACTCATTACCTGTATTAACTGCACCTGTTTGAACTTGTTACCTGTATAAAAGACACCTGTCCACACACTCAATCAAACAGACTCCAACCTCTCCACAATGGCCAAGACCAGAGAGCTGTGTAAGGACATCAGGGATAAAATTGTAGACCTGCACAAGGCTGGGATGGGCTACAGGACAATAGGCAAGCAGCTGGGTGAGAAGGCAACAACTGTTGGTGCAATTATTAGAAAATGGAGGAAGTTCAAGATGATGGTCAACTTCCCTCGGTCTGGGGCACCATGCAAGATCTCACCTCGTGGGGCATCAATGATCATGAGGAAGGTGAGGGATCAGCCCAGAACTACACGGCAGGACCTGGTCAATGACCTGAAGAGAGCTGGGACCACAGTCTCAAAGAAAACCATTAGTAACACACTGCGCCGTCATGGTTTAAAATCCTGCAGCGCACGCAAGGTCCCCCTGCTCAAGCCAGCGCATGTCCAGGCCCGTCTGAAGTTTGCCAATGACCATCTGGATGATCCAGAGGAGGAATGGGAGAAGGTCATGTGATCTGATGAGACAAAAATAGAGCTTTTTGGTCTAAACTCCACTCGCCGTGTTTGGAGGAAGAAGAAGGATGAGTACAACCCCAAGAACACCATCCCAACCGTGAAGCATGGAGGTGGAAACATCATTCTTTGGGGACAGGACGACTGCACCGTATTGAGGGGAGGATGGATGGGGCCATGTATCGCGAGATCTTGGCCAACAACCTCCTTCCCTCAGTAAGAGCATTGAAGATGGGTCGTGGCTGGGTCTTCCAGCATGACAACGACCCGAAACACACAGCCAGGGCAACTAAGGAGTGGCTCCATAAGAAGCATCTCAAGGTCCTGGAGTGGCCTAGCCAGTCTCCAGACCTGAACCCAATAGAAAATCTTTGGAGGGAGCTGAAAGTCCGTATTGCCCAGCGACAGCCCCGAAACCTGAAGGATCTAGAGAAGGTCTGTATGGAGGAGTGGGCCAAAATCCCTGCTGCAGTGTGTGCAAACCTGGTCAACAACTACAGGAAATACTTATGTCATGCAATAAAATGCAAATGAATTACTTAAAAATCATACAATGTGATTTTCTGGATTTTTGTTTTAGATTCCGTCTCTCACATTTGAAGTGTACCTATGATAAAAATTACAGACTTCTACAGTGGGGAGAAGAAGTATTTGATACACTGCCAATTTTGCAGGTTTTCCCACTTACAAAGCATGTAGAAGTCTGTAATTTTTATCATAGGTACACTTCAACTGAGAGAGACGGAATCTAAAACAAAAATTCAGAAAATCACATTGTATGATTTTTAGATAATTAATTTGCATTTTATTGCATGACATAAGTATTTGATCACCTACCAACCAGTAAGAATTCCGGCTCTCACAGACCTGTTAGTTTTTCTTTAAGAAGCCCTCCTGTTCTCCACTCATTACCTGTATTAACTGCACCTGTTTGAACTCGTTACCTGTATAAAAGACACCTGTCCACACACTCAATCAAACGGACTCCACACACTCAATCAAACAGCTGTGTAAGGACATCAGGGATAAAATTGTAGACCTGCACAAGGCTGGGATGGGCTACAGGACAATAGGCAAGCAGCTTGGTGAGAAGGCAACAACTGTTGGTGCAATTATTAGAAAATGGAAGAAGTTCAAGATGACGGTCAATCTCCCTTGGTCTGGGGCACCATGCAAGATCTCACCTCGTGGGGCATCAATGATCATGAGGAAGGTGAGGGATCAGCCCAGAACTACACGGCAGGACCTGGTCAATGACCTGAAGAGAGCTGGGACCACAGTCTCAAAGAAAACCATTAGTAACACACTGCGCCGTCATGGATTAAAATCCTGCAGCGCACGCAAGGTCCCCCTGCTCACTTATCTGTTTCACAATAAGGAGGCCTGCGTCTTGTGACCCTAGTGTACGTGTAGGTATGTACGGCAGGACCAAATCGGAGAGATAGGTAGTAGCAGGTGTATAACAGTCATTGGACGAAGGGGGAGTTTTAAGAGCTGACGCTCAATCTGAACATTAAGACGCGTAGTTTGCGGTACGAATTTGGAAGCATAAGGACTTTTTCTTTCATATCAGCAAGAAATAATTTTCTAAAAACAAAATGATAGG
Source organism: Thymallus thymallus (assembly GCA_023634145.1). Classification (NCBI taxonomy): domain Eukaryota; kingdom Metazoa; phylum Chordata; class Actinopteri; order Salmoniformes; family Salmonidae; genus Thymallus; species Thymallus thymallus. The sequence goes on from CM042382.1 coordinate 130,825, forward strand.
GTTAGTGTTCCCACGCGGCCATATTTCCATGTTACAGCGCAGTAGACAAGAGGCGACCACCTGTGCTAATTAGCTATCTAAGCGTAACTCGGGAAGTGTAGTTTCGTCAGCTGAAGGCACCCATAGCTGTATGGATCTGTGCAAAACAGATACAGTAAGTGTATCTTTTTTAGATAGATAGATAGATAGATAGATAGATAGATAGATAGATAGATAGATAGATAGTACATAGAGCAGCAGTATGAAAGAGTATAAAAATACAAGAAGTCTGGAGTGCAAAAAGCTATAAAAAGACATTGCATAGTATGGGTGAATGGCAGAATATGTACACTATACATTGTTACAGAGTGTTAGGTGAAAATAAATTATAAAAATATTGCTAACCTAACCTTGTAATTCAAAAAATGTGCCATAACATTATTAATTGGTTTTGCTCTGTATAAGTATGCTTAATGTAATCTATAATATTCCTTATAACTGTCATAACATTCTAACAAACCCTGTGATGATGAGAGCGTCAACTTACATAGCTGGTGACGTATTAAAGCCTTATGTTTACCACCTTTATAGATGGTGTCTAGTTATTTATGGAAACCATGATATTGTAGTTAAGGGCCTAATGAAACATGCATTGGTTAGGGTTGAGGACATCAGCAATGGACCAATCACAGATACATGTCAGCCACTAAACTAACTAACATATTCAACTAAATAACTTAAGGTTAGAGAACAATGATGAGTCAGTCTAGGTAAATCATTTGATCTGATTTAAAAAATGAACCAAATACTATGAAATATTCCATTGTTGTTTGATAGTCATTTTCAGTCAGTCATTTTCAATGAGCTGATGAACATTCCAACATCTCAACATTCCTTTAATCAGCCTGTAAATATTCTATTACATAGAATTAGTGTCCTGTGGGGCTTAGTTGGTAGAGCATGGAGCTTGCAACACCAGGGTTGTGGATTGACTCAAATGTAATGTGATGCATGGACTTCCATACAACAAGACATACAGTGCATTTGGAAAGTATTCAGACCCCTTGACTTTATTCACATTTTGTTACGTTACAGCCTTATTCTAAAATGGATTCAATTGTCCCCCCCCCCTCAATCTACACACAATACCCCTTAATGACAAAGCAAAAAAAGTTTAGAAATGTTTGAACATTTATTAAAAATACAAAACTGAAATATCACATTTACATCAGTATTCAGACTCTTTACTCAGTACTTTGTGAAGCACCTTTGGCAGTGATTACAGCCTTGAGTCTTCTTGGGTTTGATGCTACAAGCTTGGCACACCTGTATTTGGGGAGTTTCTCCCATTCTTCTCTCAAGCTCAGTCAGGTTGGATGGGGAGCGTTGCTGCACAGCTATTTTCAGGTCTCTCCAGAGATGTTCGATCAGGTTCAAGTCCGGGCTCTGGCAAAGACGCTCAAGGACATTCAGAGATTTGTCCCGAAGCCACTCCTGCGTTCTTGGCTGTGTGCTTAGGGTTGTTGTCCTGTTGGAAGGTGAACCTTCGCCCCAGACTGGAGCAGGTTTTCATCAAGGATCTCTCTGTACTTTGCTCCGTTCATATTTCCCTCGATCCTGACTAGTCTCCCACTCCCTGGGTTTCAATCTTGGTTTCATCAGACCAGAGTATCTTGTTTTTCATGGTCAGAGCTGGCAGTCATGTGCCTTTTACTGAGGAGTGGCTTCTGTTTGCCACTCTACTGTAAAGGCCTGATTGGTGGAGTGCTGCAGACATGGTTGTCCTTCTGGAAGGTTCTCCCATCTCCAGAGGAACTTTGTAGCTCCGTCAGAGTGACCACCTCCCAGACCAAGGCCCTTCTCCCCAGATTGCTCAGTTTGGCCAGGCGGCCAGCTCTAGGGAGTCTTGGTGGTTCCAAACTTCTTTCATTTAAGAATGATGGAGGCCACTGTGTTCTTGGGGACCTTCAATACTGCAGAGATGTTTTGGTACCCTTCCCCAGATCTGTGCCTCTACACAATCCTATCTAGGAGCTCAACGGACAATTCCTTCGACCTCATGGCTGGGTTTTGCTCAGACATGCACTGTCACCTGTGGGACCTTATATAGACAGGTGTGTGCCTTTTCAAATCATGTCCAATCATTTGAATTTACCACAGGTGGACTCCAATCAAGTTGTAGAAACATCTCAAGGATGATCAATGGAAACAGGATAAACCTGAGCTTAATTTAGAGTCTCATAGCAAAGGGTCTGAATACTTGTTTTAATAAATTATCAAACATTTCTAAAATACATTTTTTTCTTTGTCATTATGAGGTATTGATGTCATTATGGAGTATTGTGTCATTATGGAGTATTGGGTCATTATGGAGTATTGGGTCATTATGGGGTATTGTGTCATTATGGGGTATTGGGTCATTTTGGGGTATTGGGTCATTATGGGGTATTGATGTCATTATGGGGTATTGGTGTCATTATGGGGTATTGTGTCATTATGGGGTATTGTATCATTATGAGGTATTGTGTCATTATGGGGTATTGTATCATTATGGGGTATTGTATCATTATGGGGTATTGATGTCATTATGGGGTATTGATGTCATTATGGGGTATTGATGTCATTATGGGGTATTGTATCATTATTTGGTATTGATGTCATTATGGGGTATTGATGTCATTATGGGGTATTGTGTCATTATGGGGTATTGTGTCATTATGGGGTATTGTATCATTATTTGGTATTGATGTCATTATGGGGTATTGATGTCATTATGGGGTATTGATGTCATTATGGGGTATTGATGTCATTATGGGGTATTGATGTCATTATGGGGTATTGATGTCATTATGGGGTATTGTGTTATTATGGGGTATTGATGTCATTATGGGGTATTGTATCATTATGGGGTATTGTATTATTATGGGGTATTGTATTATTATGGGGTATTGATGTCATTATGGGGTATTGTGTCATTATGGGGTATTGATGTCATTATGGGGTATTGATGTCATTATGGGGTATTGTATTATTATGGGGTATTGATGTCATTATGGGGTATTGTGTCATTATGGGGTATTGTATTATTATGGGGTATTGTATTATTATGGGGTATTGATGTCATTATGGGGTATTGATGTCATTATGGGGTATTGTGTCATTATGGGGTATTGTGTTATGGGGTATTGTGTTATTATGGGGTATTGTGTCATTATGGGGTATTGTGTCATGGGGTATTGTGTTATTATGGGGTATTGTGTTATTATGGGGTATTGTGTTATGGGGTATTGTGTTATTATGGGGTATTGTGTTATTATGGGGTATTGATGTCATTATGGGGTATTGATGTCATTATGGGGTATTGTGTCATTATGGGGTATTGTGTTATGGGGTATTGTGTTATTATGGGGTATTGTGTCATTATGGGGTATTGTGTTATGGGGTATTGTGTTATTATGGGGTATTGTGTTATGGGGTATTGATGTCATTATGGGGTATTGATGTCATTATGGGGTATTGTGTCATTATGGGGTATTGTGTTATTATGGGGTATTGTGTTATTATGGGGTATTGATGTCATTATGAGGTATTGTATGTAGATTGATGAGGATTGTTTTATTTAATCAACTTTAGAACATGACTAACGTAACAAAATGTGGAAAAAGGGAAGGGGTCTGAATACTTTATACTAGCACTGTATAAAGGTGTGAAAGATGGGGAATATGAAGTGAAGACAATGTTGGATTTGTTAACCTGCTGATTGAATGGATAGAATTCACTTCACTGCATCTGAAAAGGCATCATATTCACTATGGCTACATTTACACAGGCCCAATTCTAAAAATGTTCCTCTTTTGATCAATTAGATTCTCTCTTTTGTCAATAATTGGGGAAAAGATCAGAATTCAGCTGCCAGTATAAATGCTGCCTAAATATCACACTAATTCTGACCAGGGTCCTGGGGGGCTAGTGCACTGTGTTATAGTGGATAGGGTGGGGTATTGATGTCATTATGGGGTATTTTACTAATTCTGACCAGGGTCCTGGGGGGCTAGTGCACTGTATTATAGTGGATAGGGTGGGGTATTGATGTCATTATGGGGTATTGTATTATTATGGGGTATTGATGTCATTATGGGGTATTTTACTAATTCTGCCCAGGGTCCTGGGGGGCTAGTGCACTGTGTTATAGTGGATAGGGTGGGGTATTGATGTCATTATGGGGTATTGTACTAATTCTGCCCAGGGTCCTGGGGGGCTAGTGCACTGTATTATAGTGAATAGGGTGGGGTATTGATGTCATTATGGGGTATTGTACTAATTCTGCCCAGGGTCCTGGGGGGCTAGTGCACTGTGTTATAGTGAATAGGGTGGGGTATTGATGTCATTATGGGGTATTTTACTAATTCTGCCCAGGGTCCTGGGGGGCTAGTGCACTGTATTATAGTGAATAGGGTGGGGTATTGATGTCATTATGGGGTATTTTACTAAATCTGACCAGGGTCCTGGGGGGCTAGTGCACTGTATTATAGTGAATAGGGTGGGGTATTGATGTCATTATGGGGTATTGTATTATTATGGGGTATTGATGTCATTATGGGGTATTGATGTCATTATGGGGTATTTTACTAATTCTGCCCAGGGTCCTGGGGGGCTAGTGCACTGTGTTATAGTGGATAGGGTGGGGTATTGATGTCATTATGGGGTATTGTATTATTATGGGGTATTGATGTCATTATGGGGTATTGATGTCATTATGGGGTATTTTACTAATTCTGCCCAGGGTCCTAGTGCACTGTGTTATAGTGAATAGGGTGGGGTATTGATGTCATTATGGGGTATTGATGTCATTATGGGGTATTTTACTAATTCTGCCCAGGGTCCTGGGGGGCTAGTGCACTGTATTATAGTGGATAGGGTGGGGTATTGATGTCATTATGGGGTATTGATGTCATTATGGGGTATTTTACTAATTCTGCCCAGGGTCCTGGGGGGCTAGTGCACTGTGTTATAGTGAATAGGGTGGGGTATTGATGTCATTATGGGGTATTTTACTAATTCTGACCAGGGTCCTGGGGGGCTAGTGCACTGTGTTATAGTGGATAGGGTGCCAGTTCAGACAGACTACACTGTAGAGCTCACACAATCACAGCAGCTTTTAATCTGAAACTACACACAGCGTGACATCAATCAGCAGGTTCCCTAAAATAACATGGTTTGACCAGGCGGTCAGGAGTCAGTATCTATCTGGCCAGACTGACCCTTATTGACATTACATCCTGTCACTGGCCAGACTGACCCTTATTGACATTACATCCTGTCACTGGCCAGACTGACCCTTATTGACATTACATCCTGTCACTGACCCTTATTGACATGGAAATAGGTACAGGATCAGTCATCAGCTCAAGATCAGCCATCTCTTCATAATATCAACACACATTTTCAAAGTCTGTAGGATTATTTCATTTTGGTTTTTGTTAGTTAAAATATCCTACATAAACAGCACCTTGTCTTAAGTCCCTGAGAACCAAAGGCAGGGGACATTGTTAAGAGGTTTCAACAGAGGGCTCAGTCATTATGACGGGTACTCTGCTGCACGTTGCCATGCTAAATAAATACATACATGTCACGTTTCCTTATTCAGTACCCTAGCTTTGGCCAGAGCCTCATAGGGCCACATGGGTCCCTGTCCAAAAGTAGTGCACTGCGTTGGAATAGGGTTCCACTAGAAGTGTCCTAGAGCTGCTCTAGGCCTGGAGATGATGACTGAAGAGTAACATAGGACCAGGACAGAGCCACAGCAGAGTGAGAGGGAAGGAATATGTTGGGAGATATATTAGATGGCTATGGTTAGAGGGGAAATCCATTTGAATTCAATCACTTTTTGACAGCATCACTTTTGATTTAAACAAAACCTTCCATACATGTTTGCCTATGGAAGAAGTTGCATACCCCAATGCCAAAACATTCAGGAGATCAAAGTTGACCCAGTTTGCATACCCCAATGCCAAAACATTCAGGAGATCAAAGTTGACCCAGTTTGCATACCCCAATGCCAAAACATTCAGGAGATCAAAGTTGACCCAGTTTGCATACCCCAATGCCAAAACATTCAGGAGATCAAAGTTGACCCAGTTTGCATACCCCAATGCCAAAACATTCAGGAGATCAAAGTTGACCCAGTTTGCATACCCCAATGCCAAAACATTCAGGAGATCAAAGTTGACCCAGTTTGCATACCCCAATGCCAAAACATTCAGGAGATCAAAGTTGACCCAGTTTGCATACCCCAATGCCAAAACATTCAGGAGATCAAAGTTGACCCAGTTTGCATACCCCAATGCCAAAACATTCAGGAGATCAAAGTTGACCCAGTTTGCATACCCCAATGCCAAAACATTCAGGAGATCAAAGTTGACCCAGTTTGCATACCCCAATGCCAAAACATTCAGGAGATCAAAGTTGACCCAGTTTGCATACCCCAATGCCAAAACATTCAGGAGATCAAAGTTGACCCAGTTTGCATACCCCAATGCCAAAACATTCAGGAGATCAAAGTTGACCCAGTTTGCATACCCCAATGCCAAAACATTCAGGAGATCAAAGTTGACCCAGTTTGCATACCCCACCATACCATGAGACATCCATGTCTATCACTGGAAAAGATAAAGGGTTGAGATTGATATCATTCAAAGCTTACAAACAGGGTTATCATGCTATTTATAGCTAGGGTCCCGTGTAGCTCAGATGGTAGAACATGGCGCTTGCAACGCCAGGGTTGTGGGTTCGATTCCCACAGGGGACCAGTATGAACATGTATGAACATGTATGAACTAACTAACTGTAAATCGCTCTGGATTAGAGCGTCTGATAAATGACTAACATGTAAATGTAATAATCTCTGTTTATATAACAATGTGGACATTGGTTAACCTTTAACGTAAATGACGTGTAAACTCACATGTTGTATCTTAGATCCTATTTGACATAATCTGAGGTGTTTGTACTGTTGCCACCATCAGTTGAGACAACATGCTCTTGAATACAGAATGGGTGTCATGTTTTATGAGCACCTTCATGTCTTCAATGTTTTGGCATTCACGTCCCAAAAGTCACTTTATGACCACTTCTACAATGGGCCAATATGTATGGAAGGTGTTGTTGAAAAATCTAATGGATTTCCCCAGATCCCAGATGGTGACCCAGTGGAGACCAGGGCAGGGCCACAGCAGAGAGGATGGCAGGTAGGGAGATGTGGAGCATGATGGGAGATCCCAGATGGTGACCCAGTGGAGACCAGGGCAGGGCCACAGCAGAGAGGATGGCAGGTAGGGAGATGTGGAGCATGATGGGAGATCCCAGATGGTCATTCAGTAGATCTCTGTGAACTAGTAGATCTAAGAATCTGCCAGGGCCAGGTTCTTAGACTGGATCTTAGCCAAGTGGTCTAAAATCCCTGCTTCTATCTTGTCACACTGAGCCAGGAAGTCCTGTAGGAGGAGGAGGAGGAGGAGGAGGAGACAATTAGTGGATGTTCTTAGACCTGCTGCTCTTAGAAAGTTGTAGTAACCTGTAAAAACAACAATATTACTCAAGTGAAAGAAGAAATTTAATCAGAAATTAAACCCACCTGAACTGTTTTTACTAGGCCCTTTTTCTTCATCCGACAGTCACCGAAGTTCTCTGGTAAAGTCTGTTAACATGACACACTTGTTTTAGTGTTTACAGAGTCAAGACACAGCTAGGGATTCTCTACACAAATATGTGTTAGCAGTCCAACTGACTAGAACTAAATGTGTTAGTTAATAAGGTTGTGTTACCAGAGGCCAGCTGATTTAGGAGCAGGCCTAAATATGTGTAGGGTTAGGGTTAGGAGGACCAGTACTCAGTGTAGGGTTAGGGTTAGGAGGACCAGTACTCAGTGTAGGGTTAGGGTTAGGAGGACCAGTACTCAGTGTAGGGTTAGGGTTAGGAGGACCAGTACTCAGTGTAGGGTTAGGGTTAGGAGGACCAGTACTCAGTGTAGGGTAGGGTTAGGAGGACCAGTACTCAGTGTAGGGTTAGGGTTAGGAGGACCAGTACTCAGTGTAGGGTTAGGGTTAGGAGGACCAGTACTCAGTGTAGGGTTAGGGTTAGGAGGACCAGTACTCAGTGTAGGGTTAGGGTTAGGAGGACCAGTACTCAGTGTAGGGTTAGGGTTAGGAGGACCAGTACTCAGTGTAGGGGTAGGGTTAGGAGGACCAGTACTCAGTGTAGGGTTAGGGTTAGGAGGACCAGTACTCAGTGTAGGGTTAGGGTTAGGAGGACCAGTACTCAGTGTAGGGTTAGGGTTAGGAGGACCAGTACTCAGTGTAGGGTTAGGGTTAGGAGGACCAGTACTCAGTGTAGGGTTAGGGTTAGGAGGACCAGTACTCAGTGTAGGGTTAGGGTTAGGAGGACCAGTACTCAGTGTAGGGTTAGGGTTAGGAGGACCAGTACTCAGTGTAGGGTTAGGGTTAGGAGGACCAGTACTCAGTGTAGGGTTAGGGTTAGGAGGACCAGTACTCAGTGTAGGAGGGTTAGGAGGACCAGTACTACAGTTGAAGTCAGAAGTTTACATACACTTAGGTTGAAGTCATTAAAACTCATTTTTCAACCACTCCACAGATTTCATGTTAACAAACTATAGTTTTGGGAAGTCGGTTAGGACATCTACTTTGTGCAATTCTTCCAACAATTGTTTACAGACAGATTATTTCACTTATAATTCACTATATCACAATTCCAGTGGGTCAGAAGTTTACATACACTAAGTTGACTGTGCCTTTAAACAGCTTGGAAAATTCCAGAAAATGATGTCATGGCTTTAGAAGCTTCTGATAGGCTAATTGACAGCATTTGAGCAAATTGGAGGTGTACCTGTGGATGTATTTCCAGGCCTACCTTCAAACTCAGTGCCTCTTTGCTCGACATCATGGGAAAATCAAAAGGAATCAGCCAAGACCTCAGAAAAGAAATTGTATACCTCCACAAGTCTGGTTCATCCTTGGGAGCAATTTCCAAACGCCTGAAGGTACCATGTTTATCTGTACAAACAATAGTACGCAAGTATAAACACCATGGGACCACGCAGCCGTCTTACCGCTCAGGAAGGAGACGCGTTCTGTCTCCTAGAGATGAACGTACTTTGGTGCGAAAAGTGCAAATCAATCCCAGAACAACAGCAAAGGACCTTGTGAAGATGCTGGAGGAAACTGGTACAAAACTATCTATATCCACAGTAAAACGAGTCCTATATCGACATAACCTGAAAGGCCGTTCAGCAAGGAAGAAGCCACTGCTCCAAAAACACCATAAAAAAGCCAGACTACGGTTTGTCCTCTGGTCTGATGAAACAAAAATATAACTGTTTGGCCATAATGACCATCGTTATGTTTGGAGGAAAAAGGGGGAGGCTTGCAAGCCGAAGAACACCATCCCAACCGTGAAGCACGGGGGTGGCAGCATCATGTTGTGGGGGTGCTTTGCTGCAGGAGGGTCTGGTGAACTTCACAAAATAGATGGCATCATGAGGAAGGAAAATTATGTGGATATATTGAAGCAGCATCTCAAGACATCAGTCAGGAAGTTAAAGCTTGGTCACAAATGGGTCTTTCAAATGGACAATGACCCCAAGCATACTTCCAAAGTTGTGGCAAAATGGCTTAAGGACAACCAAGTCAAGGTATTGGAGTGGCCATCACAAAGCCCTGACCTCAATCCCATAGAACATTTGTGGGCTGAACTGAAAAAGTGTGTGCGAGCAAGGAGGCCTACAAACCTGACTCAGTTACACCAGTTCTGTCAGGAGGAATGGGCCAAAATTCACCCAACCTATTGTGGGAAGCTTGTGGAAGGCTACAAGAAATGTTTGATCCAAGTTAAATAATTTAAACAATTTTCATGTGATGAAAGAAATAAAAGCTGAAATAAATCATTCTCTCTACTATTATTCTGACATTTCACATTCTTAAAATAAAGTGGTGATCCTAACTGACCTAAGACAGGGAATTTTTACTAGGATTAAATGTCAGGAATTGTGAAAAACTGAGTTTAAATGTATTTGGCCAAGGTGTATGTAAACTTCCGACATCAACTGTAAGTGTAGGAGGGTTAGGGGTACCAGTACTAAGTGTTAGGGGGGACCAGGCTTAGGGGTACCAGTACTAAGTGTTAGGGGGACCAGGGTTAGGGGTACCAGTACTAAGTGTTAGGGGGACCAGGGTTAGGGGTACCAGTACTAAGTGTTAGGGGGGACCAGGCTTAGGGGTACCAGTACTAAGTGTTAGGGGGACCAGGGTTAGGGGTACCAGTACTAAGTGTTAGGGGGACCAGGGTTAGGGGTACCAGTACTAAGTGTTAGGGGGGACCAGGGTTAGGGGTACCAATACTAAGTGTTAGGGGGACCAGGGTTAGGGGTACCAGTACTAAGTGTTAGGGGGGGACCAGGGTTAGGGGTACCAGTACTAAGTGTTAGGGGGACCAGGGTTAGGGGTACCAGTACTAAGTGTTAGGGGGGACCAGGGTTAGGGGTACCAGTACTAAGTGTTAGGGGGGGACCAGGGTTAGGGGTACCAGTACTAAGTGTTAGGGGGACCAGGGTTAGGGGTACCAGTACTAAGTGTTAGGGGGGACCAGGGTTAGGGGTACCAGTACTAAGTGTTAGGGGGGACCAGGGTTAGGGGTACCAGTACTAAGTGTTATGGGGGACCAGGGTTAGGGGCACCAGTACTAAGTGTTAGGGGGACCAGGGTTAGGGGTACCAGTACTAAGTGTTAGGGGGACCAGGGTTAGGGGTACCAGTACTAAGTGTTAGGGGGGACCAGGGTTAGGGGTACCAGTACTAAGTGTTAGGGGGGACCAGGGTTAGGGGTACCAGTACTAAGTGTTAGGGGGACCAGGGTTAGGGGTACCAGTACTAAGTGTTAGGGGGACCAGGGTTAGGGGTACCAGTACTAAGTGTTAGGGGGGACCAGGGTTAGGGGTACCAGTACTAAGTGTTAGGGGGGACCAGGGTTAGGGGTACCAGTACTAAGTGTTAGGGGGACCAGGGTTAGGGGTACCAGTACTAAGTGTTAGGGGGACCAGGGTTAGGGGTACCAGTACTAAGTGTTAGGGGGACCAGGGTTAGAGAGGTTAGGGCTGTGTTACCATAGAGTCCACCTGCTCTAGAATCTTCATGAACTGTTCAGATGCCACCTTCACTCTGTGGTCCAGTCTCACCAGAGCCTCAGCCTGCAGGTCTTTAGATAGAAACCCCTATAGAACAGTAACAGAATTTAATAGGGTCGGGACTATACCAGTATCAAGGAAACAAATCACAAAGCTAATTGAACTTGTTTAGGATATCATTCTGTTGTCATCCTGAGTCACATGTATTTATTTTCCAGGCTATAGCACAATATCTTAAGAGTTTGGTCTGCTTCACGTTTTCATTTTTGATATATGGGAAAAATATTGCGATACTGGTATCATCACAGCCCTAGTATACAGTATATTTATGTATACAGTGCCTTCAGAAAGTATTCAGACCCCTTGACTTATTCCACATTTTGTTGTTACAGCATGAATTCAAAATGTATTAAATATGTTTTTCTACACACAATACCCCATTATGACAAAGTGAAAACATGTTTTTTGACATTTTTATAAATGTATTGAAAATGAAATACAGAAATATCTGATTTACTGTAGAAGCACTTTTGGCAGTGATTACAGCTGTGAGTCTAAGAGCTTTGCACACCTGGATTTTACAATATTTTCCCATTCATCTAAAAAAACTTCAAGCTCTGTCAAGTTGATTGCTGATCATTTAAGTCTTGCCATAGATATTCAAGCCAATTTATGTCAAAACTGTAACACTCAGGAACATTCACTGTCGTCGTTAAAGTGTAGATTTGACCTTGTGTTTTAGGTTATTGTCCTGCTGAAAGGTGAATTTGTCGTCCATGTTCTTTTGGAAAGCAGGCTGAACCAAGTTTTCCTCTAGGATTTTGCCTGTGCTTATAGCTGTATTTGTTGTAGTTGCCAATGACAAGCATGCCCATAACATGATGCAGTCACCTTCAAAATAAAAAGAGTGGTACTCAGTGATGTGTTACATTTGCCCCAAACATAACGCTTTTTTTTTTTTTTTCTTCTCAGTATTACTTTAGTGCCTTGTTGCAGGATGCATGTTTTGGAATATCCTTCTTTTCACTCTGTTAATGAGGTTAGTATTGTGGAGTTACTACAAGGTTGTTGATCCATCCTCAGTTCTCCTATCATAGCCATTAAACTGTAACTGTTTTAAAAAGCACCATTGGCCTCATGGTTGAATCCCTGATCGGTTTCCTTCCTCTCCGGCAACTGAGTTAGGAAGGAGGCCTGTATCTTAGTGACTGGGTGTATTGATACACCATCCAAAGTGTAATTAATAACTTCACCATGCTCAAAGGGATATTCAGCGTCTGCTTATTTTATTTTAACCCATCTACCAACAGGTGCCCTTCTTTGCGAGGCGTTGAAAACCCTCCCTGGTCTTGGTGGTTGAATCTCTGCTTGAAATTCACTACTGGACTGAGGGACCTTCCAGATGTGGGGGTACAGAGATGTGGGGGTACAGAGATGTGGGGGTACAGAGATGTGGGGGTACAGAGATGGGTAGTCATTCTAAACTTTAGGCTTGCCATAACAAAAGGGGTTTGAATACTTATTGACTCAAGACATTTCAGTTTTAAATGATACAAACTAAATGTCACTTTGACATGGGGTATTGTGTGTAGATCAGTGACAATCTTCATTTAATGAATTTTAAATTGATGCTGTAACAACTAACATTTGATGTATATAATATGTACATATAAATATGAGAACATACATTCTTCAGGCCTGTCAGCTCTCCATCCACCTTCTCCAGTTTCTTAGCCACCTGTTCTACGGACTTCTCAATGTCCTTCAACTTCTTCAGCTGTGACTCCTCCTCTGGGCTGTTCTGATAGGAGACAACACACAGGTCTTCAGCTGTGACTCCTCCTCTGGGCTGTTCTGATAGGTCTGTATTCAAACCATTTTAGGAATGAATTAATAAAAGAGTGAGTGCCAGTCAGACAGCAGAAGTACCAAGGTCTTACCCTCTTCCCAATCATCATGACTTTACATCCCTGTTTGATACCAAAGCTGGACAGACTCTCCTCCATCTCCTTCAGTGACTTCCCTGAAACAAGAGAACAGCAGAGGCATCATGGTGGGGCTTGAACCAGCTACCCTGTGGTTAAAGGTGAATGCAATATAGTACGACCTGTGCCATACAGTCCAGTCCTCTTGGCAGAGGCAGTAGTAATAGTCTGGCTGCCAATGTGTTTATGATCGGTTGACAGTTTTCTAACTGTCAACCCTAACAATGGAGGTGGTTACCTTATTACACCTTTAATGAGGTCAGGTGAAGATGTTGCTGCAGTGGATTCTGCTATTCTGTGTAGGTTTTTTGACACTGATCGTAACTTTGTTTTGTAAATAATATATTCACCATCGTTTCCTATGACTGAAAACAGCTTCTGGGCATCAGAACAGCAATCACTAACCTCAATTTGAATTAATATTTGTACTTCAATGAGTAGGCAGCCGTGGATGAACTGCTCATTCCAGACCAGGCCCTAATACCTAGAACTAGAAAGTGAACGTGCAAGAGAGGCCAACGAGCGGCCTCCCTGATGAAACAGCTTTGGGTAAAGGTTAACAGCTTTGGGTAAAGGTTAACAGCTTTGGGTAAAGGTTAACAGCTTTGGGTAAAGGTTAACAGCTTTGGGTAAAGGTTAACAGCTTTGGGTCTGTAAACAACAGCTGGTGCGCCATCTCTAATGTTAAGGAAGTCTCAAGGTTCTGCTCGCCTGAGAATACCTCATGATAAGCTGTGGACCACATGGTTTACCAAGATAATTGATCTATATTTTTCCGTAGCTGTCTATGAACCACCACAAACCGATGCTGACACTAAGACTGCACTCAACGAGCTGTACAGGTGCAGCTCAATAAATTAGAATATTGTGGAAAAGTTCAATATTGTAGACTCAAGGTGTCACACTCTAATCAGCTAACTAACTCAAAACACCTGCAAAGGTTTCCTGAGCCTTTAAATGGTCTCTCAGTCCAGTTCAGTAGGCTTCACAATCATGGGGAAGACTGCTGACTTGACAGTTGTGCAGAAGACAGTCATCAACACCCTCCAAAAGGAGGGAAAGCCTCAAAAGATCATTGCTAAAGAAGCTGGCTGTTCACAGAGTGCTGTATCCAATCATATTCATGGAAAGTCGAGTGGAAGGAAGAAGTGTGGTAGGAAAAGGTGCACAAGCATCAGGGATAACCGGAGCTTTGAGAGGATTGTCAAGCAAAGGCCATTCAAAAATGTGTGGGAGCTTCACAAGGACTGGACTGAGGCAGGAGTCAGTGCATCAAGGGCCACCAGGCACAGACGTATCCAGGAAATGGGCTACAACTGTCGCATTCCTCGTGTCAAGCCACTCCTGAACCAGAGGCAACGTCAGAAGCGTCTTACCTGGGCTAAGGAGATAAATAACTGGTCTGTCGCTCAGCGGTCCAAAGTCCTCTTTTCAGATGGAAGTAAACTTTGCATTTCATTTGGGAATCAAGGTCTGGAGGAAGAGTGGAGGCACAGAATCCACGTTGCTTGAAGTCCAGTGTGAAGTTTCCACAGTCAGTGATGATTTGGGGAGCCATGTCATCTTCTGGTGTTGGTCCACTGTGTTTCATCAAGTTCTAAGTCAACTCAGCCGTCTACCAGGAAATGTTAGAGCACTTCATGCTTCCTTCTGCTGACAAGCTTTATGGAGATGCTGGTTTCATTTTCCAGCAGGACTTGGCACCTGCCCACACTGCCAAAAGGTACCAATACCTGGTTCAAGGTTCAATGACCATGGGATTACTGTGCTTGATTGGCCAGCAAACTCGCCTGATCTGAACCCCATAGAGAATTTATGGGGTATTGTCAAGAGGAAGATGAGAGACACGAGACCCAACAATGCAAATGAGCTGAAGGCCGCTATCGAAGCAACCTGAGCTTCCATAACACCTCGACTCCATGCCGCATAGATGCAGTGATTCATGCAAAAGGAGCCCCAACCAAGTACTGACTGCATGTACGAGAACATACTTTTCAGAAGGCAGACATGTCTGTATTAAATGTCCTTTTTTCACTGGTCTTATGTCATTTTCTAATTTTCTGAGATACTGAATTTGGGGTTTTCATGAGCTGGAAGCCGTAATCATCAAGATTAAAACAAATATAGGCTTGAACTATTTCACTTTTTGTGTAATTAATCCACAATAAATATGAGTTTCAATTTGTTAATTTAATTATTGAAATTACTTAACTTTTCCACAATATTCTAATTTATTGAGCTGCACCTGTATAAGGCCATTAGTAAACAAGAAAATACACATCCAGACCTGGCGCTCCTAGTGGCCTGGGACTGTGTTAAGACTTGGTCAACTGAAACCAGTCTTAACACATTTTTACCAGCAGGTCACCTGTACAACTAGACCTCCATTACTCAACACACAGAAACACATACAAAGCTCTCCCTCACCCTCCATTACTCAACACACAGAAACACATACAAAGCTCTCCCTCACCCTCCATTACTCAACACACAGAAACACATACAAAGCTCTCCCTCACCCTCCATTACTCAACACACAGAAACACATACAAAGCTCTCCCTCACACTCCATTTGGCAAATCTGACTATAACTCTATCCTCCTGATTCCTGCTTACAAGCAAAAACTCAAACAGGAAGTACCAGTAAAGATGAAACAGATGCTAAAATACAGGACTGTTTCGCTGGCGCAGACTGGAATATGTTCCAGGATTCATCCGATAACATTGTGGAGTTTACCACATCAGTCACCGGCCCCACAGTGACCGTACGTACAGTTGAAGTCAGAAGTTTACATACACTTAGGTTGAAGTCATTAAAACTCATTTTTCAACCACTCCACAGATTTCATGTTAACAAACTATAGTTTTGTAAAGTCGGTTAGGACATCTACTTTGTGCATGACACAAGTAATTCTTCCAACAATTGTTTACAGACAGATTATTTCACTTATAATTCACTATATCACAATTCCAGTGGGTCAGATGTTTACATACACTAAGTTGACTGTGCCTTTAAACAATTTGGAAAATTCCAGAAAATTATGTCATGGCTTTAGAAGCTTCTGATAGGCTAATTGACATAATCTGAGTCAACCGGAGGTGTACCTGTGGATGTATTTCAAGGCCTACCTTCAAACTCAGTGCCTCTTTGCTCGACATCATGGGAAAATCTAAAGAAATAATTAAAGACCACAGGAAAAAGATTGTAGACCTCCACAAGTCTGGTTCATCCTTGGGAGCAATTTCCAAACGCCTGAAGGTACCACGTTCATCTGTACAAACAATAGTACGCAATTATAAACACCATGGGACCACGCAGCCGTCATACCACTCAGGAGACGCGTTCTGTCTCCTAGTGATGAATGTCCATTGGTGCGAAATGTGCAAATCAATCCCAGAACAACAGCAAAGGACCTTGTGAAGATGCTGGAGGAAACAGGTACACAAGTATCTATATCCACAGTAAAACGAGTCCTATATCGACATAACCTGAAAGGCCGCTCAGCAAGAAAGAAGCCACTGCGCCAAAACCACCTTAAAAAAGCCAGACTACGGTTTGCAACTGCACATGGGGACAAAGATCATACTTTTTGGAGAAATGTCCTCTGGTCTGATGAAACAAAAATAGAACTGTTTGGCCATAATGACCATCATTATGTTTGGAGGAAAAAGGGGGAGGCTTGCAAGCCGAAGAACACCATCCCAACCGTGAAGCACAGGGGGTGGCAGCATCATGTTGTGGGGGTGCTTTGCTGCAGCAGGGACTCGTGCACTTCACAAAATAGATGGTATCATGAGGAAGGAAAATTATGTGGATATATTCTAAAGACATCAGTTAGGAAGTTAAAGCTTGGTCGCAAATGGGTCTTTCAAATGGACAATGACCCCAAGCATACTTCCAAAGTTGTGGCAAAATGGCTTAAGGACAACAGTCAAGGTATTGGAGTGGCCATCACAAAGCCCTGACCTCAATCCTAAAAATGTGTGGGCAGAACTGAAAAAGCGTGTGCGAACAAGGAGGCCTACAAACCTGACTCAATTACACCAGTTCTGTCAGGAGGAATGGGCCAAAATTCACCCAACTTATTGTGGGAAGCTTGTGGAAGGCTACCCAAAACGTTTGACCCAAGTGAAATAATTTCAAGGCAATGCTACCAAATACTAATTGAGTGCATGTAAACTTCTGACCCACTGGGAATGTGATGAAAGAAATAAAAGCTGAAATAAATCACTCTACTACTATTCTGACATTTCACATTCTTAAAATAGTGGTGATCCTAACTGACCTAAAACAGGGAATTTTTACTAGGATTAAATGTCAGGAATTGTGAAAGAACTGAGTTTAAATGTATTTGGCTAAGGTGTATGTACACTTCTGACTTCAACTGTACATATCCCAACCAGAAGCCATGGATTACAGCCTACAAGACAGGCTAAATGCATTCTATGCTCGCTTTGAGAAAAAGCAACACTGAACCATGCATGAGAGCACCAGCTGTTCCGGATGACTGTGTGATCACGCTCTTCGTTAGTCGATGTGAGTAAGACCTTCACAAGGCTGCAGGGCCAGATCGATTACAAGGACCAGCTGGCAAGTGTCTTCACTGACATTTTCAACCTTTCCCTGACCGGGTTTGTAATACCTACATGGGCCGCACCCAGGTGGTGAGGGTAGGCAACAACACATCCACCACGTTGACACACAACACAGGGGCCCCTCAGGGGTGTGTGCTTAGTCCCCTCCTGTACTCCCTGTTCACCCACAACTGCGTGGCCAAGCACGACTCCAACACGACACTGGTATGTCTGATCACTAATGACGATGAGACAGCCTATAGGGAGGACGTCAGAGACCTGGCAGCGTGGTGCCAGAACAACAACCTCTCCCTCAGTGTCAGCAAGACAAAGGAGCCGATCGTGGACTATAGGAGACGGATGAACAAGCAGGCCCCATTCACATAGACGAGGCTGTAGTGGAGCGTGTCGAGATCTTCAAATTCCTCTGTGTCCACATTACTAAGGACCCATCATGGTACAAACATACCAACACAGTCGTGAAGAGGGCATGACAACTCCTCTTCCCCCTCAGGAGGAATAAAAGATGTGGCATGGGTGCCAAGTCTGGGACCAAAAGGCTCCTGAACAGCTTCCACCCACAAGCCATAAGACTGCTGAACAGTTAATCAAATGGCCCCCCGGACTATTTGAATTGACCCCCTTTTTTTGTTGCACCCACTCTTGAACCGGCTCTACCCACACACACTCACTGGACTCTACCCACACACACTCACTGGACTCTACCCACACACACTCACTGGACTCTACCCACACACACTCACTGGACTCTACCCACACTCACTCACTGGACTCTACCCACACACACTCACTGGACTCTACCCACACACACTCACTGGACTCTACCCACACACACTCACTGGACTCTACCCACACACACTCACTGGACTCTACCCACACACACTCACTGGACTCTACCCACACACACTCACTGGACTCTACCCACACACACTCACTGGACTCTACCCACACACACTCACTGGACTCTACCCACACACACTCACTGGACTCTACCCACACACACTCACTGGACTCTACCCACACACACTCACTGGACTCTACCCACACACACTCACTGGACTCTACCCACACACACTCACTGGACTCTACCCACACACACTCACTGGACTCTACCCACACACACTCACTGGACTCTACCCACACACACTCACTGGACTCTACCCACACACACTCACTGGACTCTACCCACACACACTCACTGGACTCTACCCACACACACTCACTGGACTCTACCCACACACACTCACTGGACTCTACCCACACACACTCACTGGACTCTACCCACACACACTCACTGGACTCTACCCACACACACTCACTGGACTCTACCCACACACACTCACTGGACTCTACCCACACACACTCACTGGACTCTACCCACACACACTCACTGGACTCTACCCACACACACTCACTGGACTCTACCCACACACACTCACTGGACTCTACCCACACACACTCACTGGACTCTACCCACACACACTCACTGGACTCTACCCACACACACTCACTGGACTCTACCCACACTCACTCACTGGACTCTACCCACACTCACTCACTGGACTCTACCCACACACACTCACTGGACTCTACCCACACACACTCACTGGACTCTACCCACACACACTCACTGGACTCTACCCACACACACTCACTGGACTCTACCCACACACACTCACTGGACTCTACCCACACACACTCACTGGACTCTACCCACACACACTCACTGGACTCTACCCACACACACTCACTGGACTCTACCCACACACACTCACTGGACTCTACCCACACACACTCACTGGACTCTACCCACACACACTCACTGGACTCTACCCACACACACTCACTGGACTCTACCCACACACACTCACTGGACTCTACCCACACACACTCACTGGACTCTACCCACACACACTCACTGGACTCTACCCACACACACTCACTGGACTCTACCCACACACACTCACTGGACTCTACCCACACACACTCACTGGACTCTACCCACACACACTCACTGGACTCTACCCACACACACTCACTGGACTCTACCCACACACACTCACTGGACTCTACCCACACACACTCACTGGACTCTACCCACACACACTCACTGGACTCTACCCACACACACTCACTGGACTCTACCCACACACACTCACTGGACTCTACCCACACACACTCACTGGACTCTACCCACACACACTCACTGGACTCTACCCACACACACTCACTGGACTCTACCCACACACACTCACTGGACTCTACCCACACACACTCACTGGACTCTACCCACACACACTCACTGGACTCTACCCACACACACTCACTGGACTCTACCCACACACACTCACTGGACTCTACCCACACACACTCACTGGACTCTACCCACACACACTCACTGGACTCTACCCACACACACTCACTGGACTCTACCCACACACACTCACTGGACTCTACCCACACACACTCACTGGACTCTACCCACACACACTCACTGGACTCTACCCACACACACTACATATACTGCTGCTACTCTAGTATCTACCCTGATTCCCCTACATACATGTACATATTACCTCAGTTACTTCACACCCCTACACAGACTCGGTACCGGTTCTCCTTGTATATAGCCTTGCTATTGTTATCTTATTGTAAGTAAGCATTTCACAGTAAAGTCTTCAACCATTGTATTCGGCGCATGTGAACAAAAATTGGATTAGCTACTGTTTATTATCTATTCTGTTGCTTAGACACTTTATCCCTAGTTCTATGTACATACCTACCTCAATGACCTTGTACCCCTGCACATGGACTCGGTACTGCTACCCCATGTATATAGTTATTGTTACTCATTGTGTATTTACTCCTCATATTATTATTTTTTCTATTATTTCTCTCTACATTGTAGGGAAGGACCCGTCAGTCAGCATTTCACGGTTCGTCTACACCTGTTGTTTACCAAGCATTTCACGGTTAGTCTACACATGTTGTTAACCAAGCATTTCACGGTTAGTCTACACATGTTGTTTACCAAGCATTTCACTGTTAGTCTACACATGTTGTTTACCAAGCATTTCCCTGTTAGTCTACACATGTTGTTTACCAAGCATTTCACTGTTAGTCTACACATGTTGTTTACCAAGCATTTCCCTGTAAGTCTACACATGTTGTTTACCAAGCATTTCACTGTTAGTCTACACATGTTGTTTACCAAGCATTTCCCTGTTAGTCTACACATGTAGTTTACCAAAAATGTCCCTGTTAGTCTACACATGTAGTTTACCAAGCATTTACCTGTTAGTCTACACATGTTGTTTACCAAGCATTTACCTGTTAGTCTACACATGTAGTTTACCAAGCATTTCCCTGTTAGTCTACACATGTAGTTTACCAAGCATGTGACACATAACATTTTGATTTGTTACTCTACCTTTAAAGATGAGTTTCTGTGCGGGCATCGGGACCCCGGTTACCTGAACTAGAGCATCAGAAAGGTCCTTCAGTATCGGTTCGTTTCCATCCAGCCCCGTTACCGCGATGCTGTGTTTCGTAGAGCCTGCATGGGGGTGGAACAGACGCAGAGTACTTTTATATAGTGGCTACATCAGAGACATTAGCTATGTTGTGTAAGTGCATTTTTTGGGTGCTCTCAAGTGGTTCAGTGGTCTAAGACACTGCATCTCAGTGCTAGAGGAGTCACTACAGACAACCTGGTTCCAATCCAGACTATCACAACTGGCCGTGCGCACAATTGGCCCAGCGTCGTCCGAATATGGCCGTCATTGTGAATTGTTCTTAACTGACTTGCCTAGTTAAATACATGTTAAATAAAATAAAAATACACTAGCGTTGCTTTAAATTATATTGGTTTTCACAAAAACTGTCAATGAGAAGCCAGATGATAAATACTTGGGGCTGAAGCATCACTACAGTCCTTGGTTCGAATCCAGACTATCACAACCGGCCATGATTGGGAGTCCCATATGTCGGCGCACAATTGGCCCAGCGTCATCCAGGTTTAGCCGGTGTAAGCCGTCACACTCTTCCTCTCTGTTGTAGACACTCTTCCTCTGTTTACCTCAAGTCAAAATTAAGGTCGTGGTCGTGTGCCATATGTGGACAAAAATGAATAACTTTACTTTGACATGAGGTAAAGTTAATCAGAGAGGAAGTGGGTCTACACGCATGTAATAATATTTTGTCTCAAATTCCCCCGTTATAATGACCAACCGTCCTGCCTAGAGGAATACATGCCTGCCTGCCTCTCTGCCTGTCTCTCTGCCTCTCTCCCTGCCTGCCTGCCTCTCTGCCTGCCTGTCTCTCTGCCTGCCTCTCTGCCTGTGTCTCTCTCTCTCTGCCTCTCTCCCTGCCTGCCTGTCTCTCTGCCTGCCTCTCTGCCTGTCTCTCTCTCTCTCCCTCCCTGCCTGCCTCTCTGCCTGCCTCACTCTCTGTCTGTCTGCCTCTCTGTCTGCCTGCCTCTCTGCCTCCCTCTCTGCCTGCCTCTCTCTGTCTGCCTGCCTCTCTCTCTCTGCCTGCCTCTCTCTCTCTCTCTGCCTGCCTCCCTCTCTGTCTGCCTGCCTCTCTGTCTGCCTGCCTCTCTGTCTGCCTGCCTCTCTGTCTGCCTGCCTCTCTCTCTCTCTGCCTGCCTCCCTCTCTGTCTGCCTGCCTCCCTCTCTCTGCCTGCCTCCCTCTCTGTCTGCCTGCCTCTCTCTCTCTCTCTCTCTCTGCCTGCCTCCCTCTCTGTCTGCCTGCCTCTCTCTCTCTCTGCCTCCCTCTCTGTCTGCCTGCCTCTCTCTCTGCCTGCCTCTCTCTCTCTCTGCCTGCCTCCCTCTCTCTCTGTCTGCCTGCCTCTCTCTCTGCCTGCCTCCCTCTCTCTCTGTCTGCCTCTCTCTCTCTCTGCCTCTCTCTCTCTCTGCCTGCCTCTCTCTCTCTCTGTCTGCCTGCCTCTCTCTCTGCCTGCCTCCCCCTCTCTCTGTCTGCCTGCCTCTCTCTCTCTCTGCCTGCCTCCCTCTCTCTCTGTCTGCCTGCCTCTCTCTCTCTCTGCCTGCCTCCCTCTCTGTCTGCCTCTCTGTCTGCCTGCCGCTCTGTCTGCCTGCCTCTCTGTCTGCCTGCCTCTCTCTCTCTCTGCCTGCCTCCCTCTCTGTCTGCCTGCCTCCCTCTCTCTGCCTGCCTCCCTCTCTGTCTGCCTGCCTCTCTCTCTCTCTCTCTCTCTGCCTGCCTCCCTCTCTGTCTGCCTGCCTCTCTCTCTCTCTGCCTCCCTCTCTGTCTGCCTGCCTCTCTCTCTGCCTGCCTCTCTCTCTCTCTGCCTGCCTCCCTCTCTCTCTGTCTGCCTGCCTCTCTGTCTGCCTCCCTCCCTCTCTCTCTGCCTGTCTGCCTCTCTCTCTGCCTGCCTCTCTCTCTGCCTGCCTCCCTCTCTCTCTGTCTGCCTCTCTCTCTCTCTGCCTGCCTCTCTCTCTCTCTGTCTGCCTGCCTCTCTCTCTGCCTGCCTCCCCCTCTCTGTCTGCCTGCCTCTCTCTCTCTCTGCCTGCCTCCCTCTCTCTCTGTCTGCCTGCCTCTCTCTCTCTCTGCCTGCCTCCCTCTCTGTCTGCCTGCCTCTCTCTCTCTCTGCCTGCCTCCCTCTCTGTCTGCCTGCCTCTCTCTCTCTCTGCCTCCCTCTCTGTCTGCCTGCCTCTCTCTCTGCCTGCCTCTCTCTCTCTCTGCCTGCCTCCCTCTCTCTCTGTCTGCCTGCCTCTCTCTCTGCCTGCCTCCCTCTCTCTCTGTCTGCCTGCCTCTCTGTCTGCCTCCCTCCCTCTCTCTCTGCCTGCCTGTCTGCCTCTCTCTCTGCCTGCCTCTCTCTCTGCCTGCCTCCCTCTCTCTCTGCCTGCCTCCCTCTCTCTCTGTCTGCCTCTCTCTCTCTCTGCCTGCCTCCCTCTCTCTCTGTCTGCCTGCCTCTCTCTCTGCCTGCCTCTCTCTCTCTCTGCCTGCCTCCCTCTCTCTCTGCCTGCCTCTCTCTCTCTCTGCCTGCCTCTCTCTCTCGCTGTCTGCCTCCCTCTCTCTCTGCCTGCCTCTCTCTCTCTCTGTCTGCCTCCCTCTCTCTCTCTCTGCCTCCCTCTCTCTCTCTCTGCCTCCCTCTCTCTCTGTCTGCCTGCCTCTCTCTCTGCCTGCCTCTCTCTCTCTCTCTCTGTCTGCCTCCCTCTCTCTCTGCCTGCCTCCCTCTCTCTCTGTCTGCCTCTCTCTCTCTCTGCCTGCCTCCCTCTCTCTCTCTCTGTCTGCCTGCCTCTCTCTCTGCCTGCCTCCCTCTCTCTCTCTCTGTCTGCCTGCCTCTCTCTCTGCCTGCCTCCCTCTCTGCCTCTCTGTCTGTCTGACAGTCAATTGAAATGTAATTGTATTGATGCTGCATTCACGTGCCAGTCGGAACTAGTAGGAAGTTGAGATGTGTATTCGGTGTTTCCTGGGTCCGTCTAGCATATGAACGAGGCATTAACATCTAGCTTCCCAAAGACTGTTTTTGTACAACGCTGAGGTTCGTAAATACACCATCATTTCTAAAAGTACCTAGCTACGTAGCTAACAACAACTTGGCTAGCTAGCTATGTAGTTACCTAGCTATTCCTCCTGCGGTCTGTAGCTAGCTAGCCTGTAGACCCAGACTACCGGTACCGGTACCGGTCTCTTTGTCTTCGTTTTACGGAGTCAAATACATTAAACAAGCTTCATTCAAAGCAAAGTGTTTGACGTTACCGTAAGCAACAGTCACCGTCACAGTATTCTCCGCCATTTCTGTGTAGCATGAGTGAAAATGATTCCGGTTGGGAAGCACGCCCTCCTAGAGGAGACTGGCGGTACTGCAGAACCCCAGAAACCCACCCATACAGAACCAGAACCAGAACCAGTCGATATAATCAGACAGTAGGCCGCCGCCTGACCACTAGTTATTTTTTATTAAACAGTAACATCAAAAACAGAACATGATAGTTCTCGATTATATCGACTGATTGCTATTGTAATTAAAAAACAATAATAATATTCAACCTTTCTTTAACTAGGCAAGTCATTTAAGAACAAATTCTTATTTACAATGACGGCCTACCTACAGGGTCAGCCTCTGGAGCCAATTAGGGTTAAGTGCCTTGCTCAAGGACACATCGACAGGTTTTCACCTTGTCAGATAGATAGATAGATAGATAGATAGATAGATAGAACAAGTATTTGATACACTGCCGATTTTGCAGGTTTTCCTACTTACAAAGCATGTAGAGGTCTGTAATTTTTATCATAGGTACATTTCAACTGTGAGAGACGGAATCTAAAACAAAAATCCAGAAAATCACATTGTATGATTTTTAAATAATTAATTTGCATTTTATTGCATGACATAAGTATTTGATCACCTACCAACCAGTAAGAATTCCGGCTCTCACAGACCTGTTAGTTTTTCTTTAAGAAGCCCTCCTGTTCTCCACTCATTACCTGTATTAACTGCACCTGTTTGAACTCGTTACCTGTATAAAAGACACCTGTCCACACACTCAATCAAACAGACTCCAACCTCTCCACAATGGCCAAGACCAGAGAGCTGTGTAAGGACATCAGGGATAAAATTGTAGACCTGCACAAGGCTGGGATGGGCTACAGGACAATAGGCAAGCAGCTTGGTGAGAAGGCAACAACTGTTGGCGCAATTATTAGAAAATGGAAGAAGTTCAAGATGACGGTCAATCTCCCTCGGTCTGGGCACCATGCAAGATCTCACCTCGTGGGGCATCAATGATCATGAGGAAGGTGAGGGATCAGCCCAGAACTACACGGCAGGACCTGGTCAATGACCTGAAGAGAGCTGGGACCACAGTCTCAAAGAAAACCATTAGTAACACACTACGCCGTCATGGATTAAAATCCTGCAGCGCACGCAAGGTCCCCCTGCTCAAGCCAGCGCATGTCCAGGCCCGTCTGAAGTTTGCCAATGACCATCTGGATGATCCAGAGGAGGAATGGGAGAAGGTCATGTGGTCTGATGAGACAAAAATAGAGCTTTTTGGTCTAAACTCCACTTGCCGTGTTTGGAGGAAGAAGAAGGATGAGTACAACCCCAAGAACACCATCCCAACCGTGAAGCATGGAGGTGTAAACATCATTCTTTGGGGATGCTTTTCTGCAAAGGGGACAGGACTACTGCACCGTATTGAGGGGAGGATGGATGGGGCCATGTATCGCAAGATCTTGGCCAACAACCTCCTTCCCTCAGTAAGAGCATTGAAGATGGGTCCTGGCTGGGTCTTCCAGCATGACAATGACCCGAAACACACAGCCAGGGCAACTAGAAGCATCTCAAGGTCCTGGAGTGGCCTAGCCAGTCTCCAGACCTGAACCCAATAGAACATCTTTGGAGGGAGCTGAAAGTCCGTATTGCCCAGCGACAGCCCCGAAACCTGAAGGATCTGTATGGAGGAGTGGGCCAAAATCCCTGCTGCAGTGTGTGAAAACCTTGTCAAGAACTACAGGAAACGTATGATCTCTGTAATTGCAAACAAAGGTTTCTGTACCAAATATTAAGTTCTGATTTTCTGATGTATCAAATACTTATGTCATGCAATAAAATGCAAATTAATTACTTAAAAATCATACAATGTGATTTTCTGGATTTTTGTTTTAGATTCCGTCACTCACAGTTGAAGAGTACCTATGATAAAAATTACAGACTTCTACATGCTTTGTAAGTGGGAAAACCTGCAAAATCGGCAGTGTATCAAATACTTGTTCTCCCCACTGTAGATAGATAGATAGATAGATCAGAAGACAGATACACATATATATGATACATAGCGTGGCAGTATGAAAAAGTATAGAAATACAGTGCAAAAAGTCTGAAGTGCAAAAAGCTATAAAAAGGCATTGCATAGTATGGGTGAATGGCTGAATATGTACACTATACAATGTTACAGAGTGTTAGGTTAAAAAAAAAAGATAAAAATATTGCAAGTTGATATAGATAAATAAGGTGTATTTGCATGGTTAACTATACTATATAGTTCGATGGCAGAGAAATACTTAAATAGCTAAAAGTGCGTATGAAGTGAATATTTTGCATGGTTACATAAACTGTACAGGTAAATGACAGGAAGAGATACTTTAATAGCTAAATGTGTGTATGATATCATTTGGGGTAATAATAGTAATTCCCTTAAAATACAGTCCTTAGTGCGCAGGGTTTAATTACAGACAACTGCACGTATTGCACATTCAATATACTAAAAGCAATGAGAAAAGATACAACTGACAGGATACTAATATGCATTCCTGAGTGAATGACTACGTAAGTTAGGTCCAAGAATGACTTACAATATTGCACGTGATATGATATAACAACTGTACATTAATATGTATAGACCTGAATGAATAAGTCCTGAGTGAATGAGTGATACAGACCAGAGTTACTCACGGATGGATGCCTAATTGTTAAACTAGGTCCTAACACCCCAACAGTTACAGGTCTATGTTGGCTCCCCAGCACACCACACCACAGACTGGTAGAAGGTATGCAGTAGTTTACTGAACACGTTGAAGGACCTGAGCCTCCTCAGAAAGTAGAGTCGGCTCTGGCCCTTTTTGTACAGGGCCCCGGTGTTTCCAGCCCATTCCAGCCTGTTGTCCATATGGACTCCCAGGAACTTGTATGACCCAACCATTTCCACATCCATCCCCTGTATAGGGACTGCAGTCGGTTTGGCCTTGGTTCTCCTGAAGTCTACAACCATCTCCTTTGTTTTGGTGATGTTGAGCTGAAGGTGGTTCTGCTCACACCACAACACAAAGTCACTGATTGTGCTCCTGTACTCCTCCTCCTGCCCACCCCTGATGCACCCTACAATTGCGGAGTCATCCGAGAACTTCTGTAGGTGGCATGTTTCAGAGTTATATCTGAAGTCTGAGGTTGTAGAGGGTGAACAGGAAGGGGGACAGGACTGTTCCCTGGGGGGCCCCTGTATTGCTCACTGCCCGTTCTGACACACAGCTCTGTAGCTCATCCACCCAGAACTACAGGGGGTCCAGTGATGTACACACCAGGGGTCTGAGGTGAGAACTACAGGGGATCCAGTGATGTACACACCAGGGGTCTGAGGTGAGAACTACAGGGGATCCAGTGATGTACACACCAGGGGTCTGAGGTGAGAACTACAGGGGGTCCAGTGATGTACACACCAGGGGTCTGAGGTGAGAACTACAGGGGATCCAGTGATGTACACACCAGGGGTCTGAGGTGAGAACTACAGGGGGTCCAGTGATGTACACACCAGGGGTCTGAGGTGAGAACTACAGGGGGTCCAGTGATGTACACACCAGGGGTCTGAGGTGAGAACTACAGGGGGTCCAGTGATGTACACACCAGGGGTCTGAGGTGAGAACTACAGGGGGTCCAGTGATGTACACACCAGGGGTCTGAGGTGAGAACTACAGGGGGTCCAGTGATGTACACACCAGGGGTCTGAGGTGAGAACTACAGGGGGTCCAGTGATGTACACACCAGGGGTCTGAGGTGAGAACTACAGGGGGTCCAGTGATGTACACACCAGGGGTCTGAGGTGAGAACTACAGGGGGTCCAGTGATGTACACACCAGGGGTCTGAGGAGAGAATTACAGGGGATCCAGTGATGTACACACCTGGGGGTGGGACAGCCGTGAGGGTGTGGGGCCTGGAGAGCTGGAGGGGAGATGGACAGGGCCAGTATCTAACCTGTTAAAAAATTGGTTCAGCTCATTGGTTCTGTCCTGGGTCCCCTCCGTCTGCCCACTGTTTGACTTTTTGAAGCCAGTGATATTTCTCATACCCTTCCACACCTCTCTCACCTGGCTCTGCCTCAGCTTGTCCTACATCTTCTCCTTATACCCTCTCTTCCCCTCAGCAATCCGCAACTTCAGCTCCCTCTGGACGCATTTCAATTTGTCCCTGTCCCTCTCCTTGAAGGCCCTCTTCTTCTCATTCAGCAGGGCCTTCAGGTCGCTGGTGACCCAGGGTTTATTATTTGGAAAACAGCGTACCTTCCTGGTGGGTACAGTGTTGTCTACACAAAAATGTATATAGTCTGTTATGCAGTCAGTAAGTCCATTGATGTCCTCCCCATGAGCCTCACAGAGCACATCCCAGTCTGTTGTCTCTAAGTAGTCCTGTAGGGCCTCATTCGCCTCCGGGGACCATCTCCTAATGGTCCTAGTAGTCGCAGGCTGCTTTTGGTCCATAGGCCTGTAGAGTGGGGTGAGGTGGACAAGGTTGTGATCCGATCTACCGAGGGGAGGGAGTGCAGTGGAGTTGTATGCATCCTTCACATTAGCATATAACAAGTCCAGAGTTTTATTATTCCTGGTTGGGCACTTCACAAACTGTTTGAACGTGGGCAGCGTTGAAGAGAGAGATGCATGGTTAAAATCCCCCTAAATGGCAAAGAAAGCACTGGGATGCGCTGTCTGTAACCTCGCGATAACAGAGTGGATGACGTCACACGCTGCGTTTGCGTCAGCGGAGGGTGGGATGTAAACAATAACAGCAATGGCCGCCGTGAATTCCCTCTGCAAATAGTAGGGTCTCAGGCTAACGGCTAATAGTTCAATGTCCGGGCTACAAAACTGTTCCTTAACAGTAATATGGCTCGGGTTACACCATCTGTTGTTAACTAATAAAGCCAGCCCACCTCCCTTACTCTTACCGGAAGAAGCGCTATCCCTGTCCGCTCTGATGGTCTGGAAACCGCTGATTGTGATGTTCTCTATGGGGATGTTATCATTCAGCCATGTCTCTGTAAAGCACAATAGGCTAGCTTCCTTGTAGTCTCTTTGTCCACGGACCAGACCCTCAAGCTCATCCACCTTGTTATGCAGTGATCTCACGTTGCCCATAATGATAGACAGTATAGCCGGCTTGTACTTAGCTTTGCCTTACACTTCCGACCTGCCCTGCATCCACGCCGTCGCCTTTTCAACTCGTCCGGAATATCGAACTTTTCCCTGGGGTGCAATAGAGCTGAGTGTGCTAAATCAAGGAGCTGGGCTTGGTTGTAAATAATTGAGGACTCGTGTGTACGTTCGGTGCTGAGAAAAATAAAAAGTGCCTCAGTGATAAAAAGGACCGCTAAAACCTTGGTAAAACAGTAGCACTAATAATCCTGAACTATTATAGTTCAACTGTTGCAAAAAAACTCAGGAAAAACAGACTAAAACAACAATTAACGCACAAACAATGGGAGCTGCTTAACAGGTGACCAGCAGGGCGGCGCCAATCTCAACACGAGGAGTACAGTGAAGAGCCCACACAAGCAACCCATGGAGCGGAGCCGTTAAACTAGCGGGCCCGCATTTGGAGGGGGGATATGCGGGTCAAGAGAAACAAACCCTTGAGTGTGAAGATTTAGAACAACGATATGTGAACGCATGTAGTGCAGCACCAGAAGGGGTTTGGATCATATCGCAGAATATACAAAGAGTAACGCCATTTGATTAACTGTTTTATGCCCCAGTCACTGTAAATAGCCAGTTCCAATTGAAAGGGATGCTTGACACCGGCTCCATGGCCTGTACTTTAAGCGAGGCAGCAGAACAAAGTTGCATAAAAAATGTAGAGAAGAAGCCACTGTCAGAGCCAGTCATTCTCATTGGTGTAGAGAAGAAGCCACTGTCAGAGCCAGTCATTCTCATTGGTGTAGAGAAGAAGCCACTGTCAGAGCCAGTCATTCTCATTGGTGCAGAGAAGAAGCCACTGTCAGAGCCAGTCATTCTCATTGGTGTAGAGAAGAAGCCACTGTCAGAGCCAGTCATTCTCATTGGTGTAGAGAAGAAGCCACTGTCAGAGCCAGTCATTCTCATTGGTGTAGAGAAGAAGCCACTGTCAGAGCCAGTCATTCTCATTGGTGTAGAGAAGAAGCCACTGTCAGAGCCAGTCATTCTCATTGGTGTAGAGAAGAAGCCACTGTCAGAGCCAGTCATTCTCATTGGTGTAGAGAAGAAGCCACTGTCAGAGCCAGTCATTCTCATTGGTGTAGAGAAGAAGCCACTGTCAGAGCCAGTCATTCTCATTGGTGTAGAGAAGAAGCCACTGTCAGAGCCAGTCATTCTCATTGGTGTAGAGAAGAAGCCACTGTCAGAGCCAGTAGTTTACTTCATGTGCTCATAGTCCCAGGTCAGCATGATGACCTCAATCTCGGTACAAACTTGATAAAGCACCTCATGCATCAAATGAAGGGTACTGACAAGTACTGGAGACTCATATCAGAATTTACTTCGCAGCCATCACCTGCAGGTGAATACTTCTTGAACGTGATGACTAGCCTGACATGTTGGCAGAGTGAAGAAATGCCCAGAAAAATAGGGACAGTCAAACTCAACCAGGCTGTCACACTCCTTACTAAACAAGAGCATCTAGTAGGGGGAGGCTTCCCAACAGCGTGCCAATGTCTCCAGGGAGCACTATCGTGGTCGAACCCACTTCATCCAAGACCATGCCACGACAGGTGGGTGCCCATGAAAGTCACTAACCTATCAGACAAACCAATCACTCTAAAGAGAAACTGCAAGCTGGCTGATGTGTCTCCCTGTCTGGCTGTGGAGGACTTCACAGTTTTCCAAGGCTCCTGTAAGATGGAAGGAGGAACTCTGCTAGATGTAAGGTTGGGAGAGGCTAACAGAAGACAGACCATTTCGCCTACCGTATCGTAGGGTTCCGACTGCCCATTACCAGAAACTACGACAAGTATTGACGGAAATGGAGGAACAGGAAATAATCAGGAAATCCGTCAGCGAATATCCTTCCCCTCTAGTGATGGTGTGGAAGAAAGACGGTGGGCTTCGTATTTGTACAGATATCAGATGGCTAAATGCAAGGACACTCAAAGATGCACACCCACTTTCACACCAATCTGACTGTCTTGCAGCCCTAGGGGCCAACACCTACTTCAGTA
>CM042382.1:167500-177500 GCA_023634145.1 Thymallus thymallus
AAAGTGTTATTCCTCAGGTGGCCTGCAGGGGTCATTATAGACGTTGGATCATAGTTGCTGTAAAGTGTTATTCCTCAGGTGGCCTGCAGGGTCATTATAGACGTTGGATCATAGTTGCTGTAAAGTGTTATTCCTCAGGTGGCCTGCAGGGGTCTGGGTCTGTTTCAGGTTTTACTCCCAGATGGTTCAGTTTAAGTTTAATGGTTAAACCCAGCTGAGGTCTAGGGTTAACCTAACCTAACCTAACCCTAAGGTCTAGGGTTAACCTAACCTAACCTAACCCTAAGGTCTAGGGTTAACCTAACCTAACCCTAAGGTCTAGGGTTAACCTAACCTAACCTAACCCTAAGGTCTAGGGTTAACCTAACCTAACCTAACCCTAAGGTCTAGGGTTAACCTAACCTAACCCTAAGGTCTAGGCTCTTCTCTTCTGTGAGCTGCCATGTGGATGCCTACGTTAAACCCAGGGGTCTAATGTTTGCCTCACTCTCTCACTTTGACAGAATGTTAAGGACCTTCATGTTTCAATGGCCTACAGATACATATACTGTATGTGACTGACCGGCTCGATTTGGTCTTATGTAGCAACATTTGAAATAGTTTTTTTTACATTGGATAAAAGAAGAGACTCAGAGCTAGAAAGTGGTTTATCATACACTACAGTTGAGGAACGATGGGAAAGTAATTCTGCTTTGAAAGTTGATCAACTTGTAAACCCACTTTTGAGAAAATGCTCCTTGAATGTTTTGGTACCTACTGGAGAGGTCTTCTTTGTCTCCACCCATTCACACCCTCTTAAGCTTTAGCCCCACCCATCTCTTTAAGGGTTCATCCGAGCATTCTGTCCTTACAACAGCAGTCAAACACTAAAGCTAACTGGCTAACGTTGGCTAGCTTGCTAGCTACTTCCAGACACAAATGAGAGAACTGCTCACTGACCATTTTACTCACCATATTGAATACTTGCATAGATGTTTCTATTGTTAACTAGCAAAACAATGAAGCATAATCCCAATTCATGACTTTACTACCCTGCATGAAGATGCAGGTAGCTAACCAACCAGGTTCAATGTTAGCAAGCAAAAATTAGGCTCTAACTAGCAAAGCAAATGGCCCTGAGATACAAATAATATTACACAGATACTACACAGATCATAAACTTAACATTAGCTAGCGAGCCAGCCATTTAATGTTAGCTAGCTAGCTAACAGAATGCTTTCATTTGAAATGCAAACTACTTTCTGAAATGTGTAATATCTGAAAATGTAGCTAGCTAGACTCTCTTACCCGTATACATGGATGGATGCTTCTCCCTCTCTGTTACGATGCCATGGTTGCCCTTAGTTTGAAGATGTAATCCAGACAGGTGTTTTCTCTATCACACTCTAATTCCAATTATTTAAAAACTCGGTCCTCCAGAAAGTGGAGACAAACACAAGCAGTTCTACTACGCAATATACAGTTGAAGTCGGAAGTTTACATACACCTTAGCCAAATACATTTAAACTCAGTTTTTCACAATTCCTGACATTTAATCCTAGTAAAAATTCCCTGTCTTCAGTCAGTTAGGATCACCACTTTATTTTAAGAATGTGAAATGTCAGAATAATAGTAGAGAGAATTATTTCAGCTTTTATTTCTTTCATCACATTCCCAGTGGGTCAGAAGTTTACATACACTCAATTAGTATTTGGTAGCATTGCCTTTAAATTGTTTAACTTGGGTCAAACGTTTTGGGTAGCCTTCCACAAGCTTCCCACAATAAGTTGGGTGAATTTTGGCCCATTCCTCCTGACAGAACTGGTGTAACTGAGTCAGGTTTTGTAGGCCTCCTTGCTCACACACGCTTTTTCAGTTCTGTCCACAAATGTTCTATAGGATTGAGGTCAGGGCTTTGTGATGGCCACTCCAATACCTTGACTTTGTTGTCCTTAAGCCATTTTGCCACAACTTTGGAAGTATGCTTGGGGTCATTGTCCATTTGGAAGAACCATTTGTGACCAAGGTTTAACTTCCTGACTGATGTCTTGAGATGCTGCTTCAATATATCCACATCATTTTCCTTCCTCATTATGCCATCTATTTTGTGAAGTTCACCAGACCCTCCTGCAGCAAAGCACCCCCACAACATGATGCTGCCACCCCCGTGCTTCACGGTTGGGATGGTGTTCTTCAGCTTGCAAGCCTCCCCCTTTTTCCTCCAAACATAACAATGGTCATTATGGCCAAACAGTTCTATTTTTGTTTCATCAGACCAGAGGACAAACCGGTTTTGGAGCAGTGGCTTCTTCCTTAAAGAGCGGCCTTTCAGGTTATGTCAATATAGGACTCGTTTTACTGTGGATACTGTTGTACCGGTTTCCTCCAGCATCTTCACAAGGTCCTTTGCTGTTGTTGTGGGATTGATTTGCACTTTTTGCACCAAAGTACTTTCATCTCTAGGAGACAGAACGTGTATCCTTCCTGAGCGGTAAGACGGCTGCGTGGTCCCATGGTGTTTATACCTGCGTACTATTGTTTGTACAGATAAACGTGGTACCTTCAGGCGTTTGGAAATTGCTCCGAAGGATGAACCAGACTTGTGGAGGTCTACAATGTTTTTTCTGAGGTCTTGGCTGATTTCTTTTGATTTTCCCATGATGTCGAGCAAAGAGGCACTGAGTTTGAAGGTAGGCCTTGAAATACATCCACAGGTACACCTCCAATTGACTCAAATTATGTCAATCCTATCAGAAGCTTCTAAAGCCATGACTGTTTAAAGGCACAGTCAACTTAGTGTTTGTAAACTTCTGACCCACTGGAATTGTGATATAGTGAATTATAAGTGAAATAATCTGTCTGTAAACAATTGTTGGAAGAATTACTTGTCGTGCAAAGTAGATGTCCTAACCGACTTTCAAAAACTATAGTGTGGTTCTGGCCAGTCAGTTGATTTCTCTTGGTTTTCAACCACTAATCAGGAAAATGGAAATCCTGTCTTTAGTTTCCAGAAACTCACTGAAACAGAAGTCCTAGCTGCCTTATGTGCCATTGATACTAAGAAATCCATAGGCGCTGACAATTTAGACCAGTTCTTACTTAAGTGTGCTGCACCTCTCATTGCTGGTTCAGTGACACACATTTTTTATCTAACTTTAAGCACAGGAACTATCCCTAAGGTGTGGAAATCAGCTTTTGTTCTGCCGTTACATAAAGGAGGTGACTGTAGTGATCTGGATAATTACCGACCCATTTCTAGGCTCCCCTGTCTGGCAAAGATCTTAGAATCCTTAGTCAGTAAACAGTTACTATCTTTTCTTTCTGCAAACAGTATTCTTAGCATCCATCAATCTGGGTTTAGATCCAAACACAGCACCACATCGGCCACTATGCTTGTTGTAAATAGATAATAGAAGGCACTGTGCTGCGTTGTTTGTTGACTTGTCTAAAGCCTTTGACACTGTAGACCATGCTATCCTTTTACATAAGCTGTCAGCTATTGGACTGGGTTCTGATGCCACCATGTGGGTTGGGCCCCTCTGTCTGTGAGGAGAAAAACATGCTCTTCTGTTTATTTATAAAGCTCTCCTTTTAAAACACCCGCCATATATTTCAGCATTAATTTCCACTAGACATACTAATTGTAACACCAGATCACAGTCATGGATTACATTAGAGACGCCTGCAGTAACACAGATTTGGGTAGAACTGCCTTCAGTTCCTTTGCACCTTTTCTGTGGAACAAATTGCAGCCCCACCTCAAGCTAGACACTGTGGAGCTCCTTGTCCATTTCAACAATATTATGGAGGATCAATATGATGTTGTCTGTGTTTGTCTCTGTTGAACTCTTTTTCTTGAAATGTTTCTCTGTTTTGTATGTTTTGAGATCTTTCTTCTCCAAATGTCTGTCTGTGTGTCTAAATTGTACATGTTATTATTTATTCATACAGGTCTGTATATGCATACTCATGTACAGTTGTTATATTATATCACATGCAATATTGTAAGTAGTTATTGGACGTAGGCATTCACTCAGGAATGCATATTAGTATCCTGCCAGTTGTATCTTTTCTCATTGCTTTTAGTATATCGAATGTGCAATAAGTGCAGTTGTCTGTAATTAAACCCTGCGCACTAAGGACTGTATTTTAAGGGAATTACTATTATTACCCCAAATGATATCATACACACATTTAGCTATTAAAGTATCTCTTCCTGTCATTTACCTGTACAGTTTGTGTAAACATGCAAGTATTCACTTATCTGTAAATATAACTGTATACCTAACTGTACAGCTAAGTTAACCATGCAAAATATTCACTTACCTGTTCATTTAACCAGTCTGTCTATTAAGTAAACTATTATTACCCTCGCTCATATCATACGCATTTTTAGCTACTGAAGTATTTCTCTGCCATCGACCTGTATAGTATAGTTAACCATCCAACATCCACCAACGTATAGTGTACATATTCAGCCAACCACCCATACTATGCTATGTCTTTTTATAGCTTTTTTTGCACTCCAGATATCTTGTATTTCTATACTTTTTCATACTGCCGCTCTATGTATCATGTACCGTGTATCTGTCTTTTGTGTACTTTCGTTGTGGCATTTTGCACCTGCCCTGTGTTTTGTTGTAGCTGCTTGACAATGAAATTTCCCCCCCGGGGATCAATAAAGTACCTATCTATCTATCTATCTATCTATCTATCTATCTTAACATGTTTACACAGGGTACAGCCTTAAAAGAGATCTAGGTCTCAGTCTGTTTTCCCTGTCAAAATAAAGTTGAAATAAAATTTTAAAAAATTGTTTGTTAACATGAAATCTGTGGAGTGGTTGAAAAATGAGTTTATGACTTCAACCTAAGTGTATGTAAACTTCTGACTTCAACTGTATATATTTTTAAGTGAGTGTTATACAGGATTACCTACACATACTGACCAGCTCAAATAGACAGAAGCGTGCTACATGGCATGTCCAACCCACTCATTATCGCAGGTTGCTGTCTTTTTCTATGGCTAAACCAACTAGGCTCGTAATTTAACTATTTTATTTGTATTTACAGATGGCATACACGTTTGTTATTAAGGCACATGAAAGTTCACGTTCCAGAAGGTATTTCTACCAAAAAACACATTTTACTAATTCAATACTAGTTTAATTCAAATGGCTCTCCTGTTAAGTAGTGACCTGCGACATAAGCCTGGTTTCCTGAAACAAGTCACATATACATCTTAAACTTTAGAAATAATCTGTCCTTTACTGTAAATGAGCAATGACTGCAGTCAGCAAACAGAACCAGTAACGAAACAGTCTACCAGCCCTTCTAGATGACACTTTATTGGAATGCATACTCACTCAATGTTTTACACACAAGTAACTATCAATTTGACATTTATCACAACATGAAGTACAACTCAAATCACTGAAATCACTTCACATAATGTCATTAATACATCACAAGCAGGATATCAAGCTACAGTCAATAGAGAGGAGAAGAAAGGAGAACAGAGAAGGAGAGGAGAACAGGTGAGGAGAGGAGAACAGAGGTGAGGAGAGGAGAACAGAGGTGAGGAGAGGAGAACAGAGGAGAGGAGAACAGATGACAGATGAGAACAGACGACACACACACACACACACACTCTCAGCCAGACAGTAACACATACAGTACACGTGCCATTACGAATGTATACCCCACAACATGTCTGTATGACCCAGACACCCAGTAGGTTCCATGCAGGGGTTTGTTGTCCTTAAGTTCAGCTCCTGATGGCCACAGCCTGTTGCTGCTGGTCAGACGACTGGAGCTGCTTTCCCAGGTACTCCCTGCAGAGGAGGACAATTAATAATGCATTATCTATATTGTAATAAATATTGTAAAGAAGCAGGCAGGGAGCAGGTTTCGAATCCTCAACCATTAGACCCAAAGCCCAGCTTACTATCGACTGTTCCATTAAGGTCTGATGTACAGAATGCATATATAGCCCTTTTTGTACAGGGCCCCGGTGTTACCAGCCCATTCCAGCCTGCTGTCCATATGGACTCCCAGGAACTGTATAGGGACTGCAGTCGGTTTGGCCTTTAGGGGGCGGTCCTAAAATTCTAACTAAAATAGCTAAATGATCCTTGTTATGACCATCTTAAAACAATTCCATATGTTATCTTAGTAGAACCCCCGTCCCTGAGCTGTTTCCTTAATCTCTGGCAACTGAGTTAGCCATCATCCACAGTGTAACAGTCTAAGCCGTTTGGGGTGGTGGAGTTCTACTAAGCTAACATATGGAATTGTTTTAAAATGGATATACCGTGGATTATTTAGCTATTTGATTTTGAGGACTCATTTAGATATCAAATTATAACAATTTATTTGATAAAATATCAAATTTGACCAAACTGCTATTAGCCCATAGAAACACATTGAATCACAGATTTGTTCATGGAAAAACAGATATGTACCTGTTTTACATTTTACTGCATTATGAGGAGCTAGTAACATAAGCATTTCGCTGCACTCACTATAACATCTGCTAAAATGTGTACACGACCAGCAAACTTTGATTTGTGTGTGTGGGGGGGGGGGGGGGGGGGGGGGGTAGTGGTTAGGAAAATACTACTAGTAGTAAATTGCACAACCGCAGCATTCAAACGAGACTGCAATGAAAACGAATGGGACTTTAGCAACTGTGTTGGCATCAAAATCAGGGGCGTGAACTACGTTTCTATTTAAGCGTTGATTGGCATGGTAACGGACAAATAGTATTGTAGAAAAGTTGAAAAAATACAGACCCCTCTGATGCTGTACGGTAAAATGTGACGTGTCATATCGTAACGTACGGCACGCATTACGCAACTCATTCTGTGTTGTACAGCCTCTTTCCACCAGGTGTAGCGCTTCTCTCTCAGATTAAAAACAATAAATAGACAGTGACAGGGTAAGGCGGATACCTAGTCAATGGTACAACTGAATAAACACATTTTTTGCGTCATCACTGCAAGCCATCATGACTCTCAAAAGCCGCTGTTTACTTCTGCCCTAAAAACACGATTCAAATTCGACACAAACCTTCTAATAGGTATGTAATAACACTTTATATAAATTCTTTATAGTGTTTCATTTACAATTTAGAGGTGATATTTTTTATATCACTCGACGGAGCTCATTGCCTTGTTCGATCATGCATAGATGGGCAGCATGAAGGTCTTGCCACTGATTTTGATGGAAAGGGCAGAAATTGTGCTTTACAATGGTATTCATATTACAGTTGACCTGGAAGTATTACTTTCTTTGGCCGCTAAAATAAGGTCAATTGTACGGAACAGTGCAATTTACAAAGATAGGAGCAGCAGTAGTTGTCATGACTGTCCAGTGAGATTCCAATGGCTCAGATCAGCTTGGCAATGGTTGACAATAACCAGACCCTCTATCATGCACAAAAGAGGGGTGGAGGGCACTGGGCCAGTTTGACAGCTCACGCCCAGTTGTAGATTTAAGTAGAGAGGAGCCTCTCTCTACCCCTCCAGTATTGGTGAAAGGAATGTGCCTTTGTTTCACAGACTTGTTAATGCCAAAACTCTAACACGTCCAAAAAGTGAACACTGGAACAATATTTCTAACATAGGAATGTGGGGAATGATGAGACGGTTTATGGAAAACTAATGTATATTTTGTGATGTCATTAAAAATGGTATAACGGAAAATCTGTAACTTGAAAAGTATATCCCCTTTATACGTTTTTATCCAATATGATGTGCAAATAAACAATTATGAAAGTATTTTTGTTAAGATAGGAGTGTGATTAGTTTCTAATAAGATAATTGTTTTTGATAATACTTTGCACAGTAACTAGCCACGCCCCGAGTGAGGTCAGAGAGCTTGTCAGCATGACGGAATGCCCCTTTTGACCAAGAGTGCATAAAGGCTCGGAAGAGAAATCAACCTTTAGACCGGAAAAGTGCGGAGCGGTCGCTACACATCTGAAATGGTTGGAACTTTGATTCTCAACACAAGCTGAATGAAATGAACTCACCTACCAGACCAGGACATCGCCAGTCTGGAGCTGCATGTGTAAAGTGGTTCAAACTCTGACTATCCACACGAGGTGGAGAAAGGAGAAAGCTGTACCTGTGATTGTCTGAGAGGGAAGTTAAGTAGCTGTTCTGAGGAATAAACACCCAATTGAGACCGGACAACTAAGAAGAAGGACATTGTGACCTCTTGTGGACAATCAGAGCCTTACAGGTGAGGAGACCCAACCAAACCCCTTTACAAGGTTTGGTTCCGAAAGAGATAAACGACGAACGAAGGCTTTCACACGTAAATACATACATTCATGATTTCTTACTCCAAACGGGCGGTGGTGTGTGTGCAAAGTATTATCATTACTGTGAGAGTACTTTTCAAATGTATCCAAGTGTTGTCTTTCTTTCTCGCTCGCTCTCTTTTAAACCTCCCTCTTTTGGTAAACAAGCAGTCATGTTTTTGTTAGTCCGCTAGGGACCTTCTTCATGTATTAAGTGTGTACTGTGTGTTTATTCTGTATTCTTTTTTAGTTAGCTAGTAAATAAATAAACACATTTTTGTAGTACTGAATTATGAGCAAGGTTGAGGTTTTTGCAGATTCAAGAGGTTATGACTGTTCAGAATGGTCTAACCCCAAGAACTTCTGGAAAACGGTTAAAGACCTGGATAATAAACCCTGCTCCTCACAGCTGCCCATGTCCCTTAAAGTTGATGTTGTTACTGATAAGAACAACATCCTTGCCCGTACAACATTTCCTCATCTCCCACCCCCTCTTAATTTTTGATTTTTATTGAATCTTTATTTAACTAGGCAAGTCAGTTAAGAACAAATTCTTATTACAATGACGGCCTACACTCTAATGCTACTAGTCCCGATGCTCCTCCCTCTTTTCCCCACTACAAAGTTTCTTCCTGCAGGCGGTCACTGAGTCCGAAGTGCTAGATGAGCTCCTGAAACTTGACCCCAAAAAACATCTCGGTCAGATGGTTTAGACCCTTTCCTCTAAGGTTGCTGCCCCTATTATCACCAAGCCTCTCTCTGACCTTTTTAACCTGTCTCTCCGTTCTGGGGAGGTTCCCATTGCTTGGAAGGCAGCCACGGTTAGTCCTTTATTTAAAGGGGAGATCAAGCTGATCCTAACTGTTAGAGGCCTATTTCTATTTTGCCCTGTTTATCAAAAATGTTGGAAAAACTTTCCTCTAACCTTAACCTTGTTCTGAACATCTCCAAAACAAGGGTCATGTGGTTCGGTAAGAAAAAGCCCCCTCTCCCCACAGGTGTGATAACTACCTCTGAGGGTTTAGAGTATGGCTGGATGGTACACTGTCCTTCTCTCAGCACATATCAAAGCTGCAGGCTAAAGACTTGGTTTCCTCTATCGTAATCACTCCTCTTTCACTCCAGCTGCCAAACTAACCCTGATTCAGATGACCATCCTACCCATGCTAGATTATGGAGACTATAGATAATTTATAGATCGGCAGGTAAGGGTGTTCTCCAGCGGCTAGATGTTCTTTACCATTTGGCCATCAGATTTGCCACCAATGCTCCTTATAGGACACATCACTGCACTCTATACTCCTCTGTAAACTGGTCATCTCTGTAGACCCGTCACAAGACCCACTGGTTGATGCTTATTTATAAAACCCTCTTAGGCCTCACTCCCCCCTATCTGAGATATCTACTGCAGCCCTCATCCTCCACATACAACACCCGTTCTGCCAGTCACATTCTGTTAAAGGTCCCCAAAGCACACACATCCCTGGGTCGCTGGTCTTTTCAGTTCGCTGCAGCTAGCGACTGGAACGAGCTGCAACAAACACTCAAACTGGACAGTTTTATCTCAATCTCCTCATTCACAGACTCAATCATGGACACTCTTACTGACAGTTGTGGCTGCTTTGTGTGATGTATTGTCATCTCTACCTTCTTGCCCTTTGTGCTGTTGTCTGGCCCAATAATGTTTGTACCATGTTTTGTGCTGCTACCATGT
>CM042382.1:182500-191007 GCA_023634145.1 Thymallus thymallus
GGAGGGGGTGAGGAAGGTGGGGGAGAGGGAGGTGGGGGAGAGGGAGGTAGTGGAGGAGGAGGAGAGGGAGGTAGTGGAGGAGGTGGAGAGGGAAGAGGAGAAGGAGGAGTGGAGAGGGAGGAGGAGAAGGAGGTAGGTAGTGGAGGAGAGGGAGGAGGAGGAGAGGGAAGAGGTGGAGAGGGAAGAGGTGGAGAGGGAGGAGGAGGAGAGGGAGGAGAAGGGGGGTAGTGGAGGAGGGGGAGAGGGAGGTAGTGGAGGAGGAGGAGGAGGAGGTGGAGGAGAGGGAGGAGGAGGAGAGGGAGGAGGAGAAGGAGGTAGGTAGTGGAGGAGAAGAGGGAGGAGGGAGGAGGAGAGGGAGGAGGAGGAGAGGGAGGAGGAGGAGAGAGAGGAGGAGGAGAGGGGGGAGGTGGAGAGGGGGGAGGAGGAGAGGGGGGAGGAGGAGGAGAGGGAGGAGGTGGAGGAGGAGGTGGAGAGGGAGGAGGAGAGGGAGGAGGTGGAGAGGGAGGTGGAGAGGGAGGAGGAGAGGGAGGAGGTGGAGAGGGAGGAGGAGAGGGAGGAGGTGGAGAGGGAGGAGGAGAGGGAGGAGGTGGAGAGGGAGGAGGAGAGGGAGGTAGTGGAGGAGGAGGAGAGGGAAGAGGTGGAGAGGGAGGAGGTGGAGAGGGAGGTAGTGGAGGAGGTGGAGAGGGAAGAGGTGGAGAGGGAAGAGGTGGAGAGGGAGGTGGTGGAGAGGGAGGTGGTGGAGAGGGAGGTGGTGGAGAGGGAGGTGGTGGAGAGGGAGGAGGATGAGAGGGAGGAGGATGAGAGGGAGGAGGATGAGAGGGAAGAGGTGGAGAGGGAGGTAGTGGAGGAGGTGGAGAGGGAGGTAGTGGAGGAGGTGGAGAGGGGGGAGGAGGTGGAGAGGGGGGAGGAGGTGGAGAGGGAGGAGGAGGTGGAGAGGGGGGAGGAGGTGGAGAGGGGGGAGGAGGTGGAGAAGGAGGTGGAGAAGGAG
Organism: Thymallus thymallus; assembly: GCA_023634145.1. NCBI lineage: Eukaryota > Metazoa > Chordata > Actinopteri > Salmoniformes > Salmonidae > Thymallus > Thymallus thymallus. Next base: position 183,489 of record CM042382.1, read on the forward strand.
GTGGAGAGGGAGGTAGTGGAGGAGGAGGAGAGGGAGGAAGTGGAGAGGGAAGAGGTGGAGAGGGAGAAGGAGGAGAGGGGGGAGGATGAGAGGGAGGAGGAGGAGAGGGGGGAGGAGGAGAGGGAAGAGGAGAAGGAGAGGGGGGAGGAGAGGGGGGAGGAGGAGGGGGGAGGAGGAGGAGAGGGAGGTAGTGGAGGAGGTGGAGAGGGAGGAGGAGGAGAGGGGGGAGAGGAGAGGGGGGAGGATGGGGAGAGGGAGGAGGAGGTGGAGAGGGGGAGTAGGTGGAGAGGGAGGAGGAGGTGGAGAGGGGGGAGGAGGTGGAGAGGGGGGAGGAGGTGGAGAGGGAGGAGGAGGTGGAGAGGGAGGAGGAGGTGGAGAGGGGGGAGGAGGTGGAGAGGGGGGAGGAGGTGGAGAGGGGGGAGGAGGTGGAGAGGGGGGAGGAGGTGGAGAGGGAGGAGGAGGAGAGGGAGGAGGAGAGGGAGGTAGTGGAGAGGGAGGAGGTGAGAGGGAGGAGGTGGAGGAGGAGAGGGAGGAGGTGGAGAGGGAAGTAGTGGAGGAGGAGAGGGAAGAGGTGGAGAGGGAAGAGGTGGAGAAGGAGGTAGGTAGTGGAGGAGAGGGGGGAGGAGAGGGAGGAGGAGAGGGGGGGAGGAGAGGAGGGAGGAGAAGAGGGAGGAGGAGGAGAGGGGGGAGGAGAGGGGGGGAGGAGAAGAGGGAGGGAGGAGAAGAGGGAGGAGGAGAGGGGGGAGGAGAAGAGGGAGGAGGAGAGGGGGGAGGAGGAGAGGGGGGAGGAGAAGAGGGAGGAGGAGAGGGGGGAGGAGGAGAGGGAGGAGAAGAGGGGGGGAGGAGGAGAGGGGGGAGGAGAAGAGGGAGGAGGAGAGGGGGGAGGAGAAGAGGGAGGAGGAGAGGGGGGAGGAGAGGAGGAGGAGAAGGAGAGGGGGGAGGAGAGGGGGGAGGAGGAGGGGGGAGGAGGTGGAGAGGGAGGAGGTGGAGAGGGAGGAGGAGGTGGAGAGGGGGGAGGTGGAGAGGGGGGAGGAGGTGGAGAGGGAGGAGGAGGTGGAGAGGGGGGAGGAGGTGGAGAGGGGGGAGGAGGTGGAGAGGGAGGAGGAGGTGGAGAGGGAGGAGGAGGTGGAGAGGGAGGAGGAGGAGAGGGAGGAGGAGGTGGAGAGGGGGGGAGGAGGTGGAGAGGGAGGAGGAGAGGGAGGTAGTGGAGGAGGAGAGGGAGGAGGTGGAGAGGGAAGTAGTGGAGGAGGAGAGGGAAGAGGTGGAGAGGGAAGAGGTGGAGAGGGAAGAGGTGGAGAGGGAAGAGGTGGAGAGGGAAGAGGTGGAGAGGGAAGAGGTGGAGAGGGAAGAGGTGGAGAAGGAGGTAGGTAGTGGAGGAGAGGGGGGAGGAGAGGGAGGAGGAGAGGGGGGGAGGAGAGGGGGGAGGAGGAGAGGGGGGAGGAGGAGAGGGAAGAGGAGAAGGAGAGGGAGGAGGAGAAGGAGGTAGGTAGTGGAGGAGAGGGAGGAGGAGAGGGAGGAGGAGAGGGGGGAGGAGAGGGGGGAGGAGAAGAGGGAGGAGGAGAGGGGGGAGGAGGAGAGGGGGGAGGAGAAGAGGGAGGAGGAGAGGGAGGAGGAGAGGGGGGAGGAGGAGAGGGGGGAGGAGGAGAGGGAAGAGGAGAAGGAGAGGGAGGAGGAGAAGGAGGTAGGTAGTGGAGGAGAGGGAGGAGGAGAGGGAGGAGGAGAGGGGGGAGGAGAGGGGGGAGGAGAAGAGGGAGGAGGAGAGGGGGGAGGAGGAGAGGGGGGAGGAGAAGAGGGAGGAGGAGAGGGGGGAGGAGGAGAGGGAGGAGAAGAGGGGGGGAGGAGGAGAGGGGGGAGGAGAAGAGGGAGGAGGAGAGGGGGGAGGAGAAGAGGGAGGAGGAGAGGGGGGAGGAGGAGAGGGGGGAGGAGAAGAGGGAGGAGGAGAGGGGGGAGGAGGAGAGGGAGGAGAAGAGTGAGGGAGGAGAAGAGTGAGGGAGGAGAAGAGGGGGGAGGAGAGGGGGGAGGAGGAGAGGGGGGAGGAGGAGAGGGGGGAGGAGAAGAGGGAGGAGGAGAGGGGGGAGGAGAGGGGGGAGGAGAGGGGGGGAGGAGAAGAGGGAGGTAGGGGAGGAGGAGAGGGGGGAGGGAGGAGAAGAAGAGGGAGGAGGAGAGGGGGGAGGAGGAGAGGGGGGAGGAGAAGAGGGAGGAGGAGAGGGGGGAGGAGAGGGGGGAGGAGAGGGGGGGGGGGAGAAGAGGGAGGTAGTGGAGGAGGCGGAGAAGAGGGAGGAGAAGAGGGGGAGGAGAGGGGGGAGGAGGAGGGGGGGGAGGAGAAGAAGAGGGAGGAGGAGAGGGAGGAGGAGAAGAGGGAGGTAGAGGTAGTGAAGGAAGGAGAGAGAGGTTATAATTTTTTTACCATATCCTATTGTCATGTTCCCCCAACTCTAGTCCTCCAGTACCCGCAACAGCACACAGTTTTGTTGTAGCTCTGGAAAACACACCTGACTCGACGGAACCGGCTCTGTTTGTCCAGGGCTACAACTAAAATGTGTTGGGAAACACTACAATAGGAAATGCTACGATCCAATAATAACCCTGGAGTATACTGGATGTGTCCTTACCGCTTCCCCCGAGGGTAGTGTCCTGACGTATTCTCCAACATCGTGAGCAGCAACAGCAATAACCTGAGGGTCATCAGATACCTCCAACAGCCGAGTTAGGATCCTGAGGAAGGAGAACATAAAACATATAACTAACCCTAACATCAGATACCTCATCACACTAACTAACCCTAACATCAGATACCTCATCACACTAACTAACTAACCCTAACATCAGATACCTCATCACACTAACTAACTAACCCTAACATCAGATACCTCATCACACTAACTAACTAACCCTAACATCAGATACCTCATCACACTAACTAACCCTAACATCAGATACCTCATCACACTAACTAACCCTAACATCAGATACCTTATTACACTAACATCAGATACCTTATTACACTAACTAACTAACCCTAACATCAGATACCTCATCACACTAACTAACTAACTAACCCTAACATCAGATACCTCATCACACTAACTAACTAACCCTAACATCAGATACCTCATCACACTAACTAACTAACCCTAACATCAGATACCTGATCACACTAACTATATATATATATATATATATATATATATATATATATATACACACACACACACACACACACACACACACACACACACACACACACATACAGACCTGAATTAATAAGTCCTGAGTGAATGAGTGATTACAAACCTGAGTTACTCACGGATGGATGGATGGATGCCTAATTGTTAAACTAGGTCCTAACAAATATAAAGTTCTGCTTTTCTGATGTATCAAATACTTATGTCATGCAATAAAAATGCAAATTAATTACTTAAAAATCATACAATGTGATTTTCTGGATTTTTGTTTAGATTCCATCACTCACAGTTGAAGAGTACCTATGATAAAAATTACAGACTTCTACATGCTTTGTAAGTAGGAAAACCTGCAAAATTGGCAGTGTATCAAATACTTCTTCTCCCCACTGTATATATATATTCATGTACATTTGTTATATCATATCACGTGCAATATCATATCAAGTAATTCTTGGACCTAATTTACGTAGGCATTCACTCAGGAATGAATATTAGTATCCTGTCAGTTGCACCTTTTCTCATTGCTTTTAGTATATTGAATGTGCAATACGTGCAGTTGTCTGTAATTAAACCCTGCGCACTAAGGACTGTATTTTAAGGGAATTACTATTATTACCCCAAATGATATCATACACACATTTAGCTATTTAAGTATCTCTTCCTGTCATTTACCTGTACAGTTTGTGTAACCATGCAAGTATTCACTTATCTGTAAATATAACTGTATACCTAACTGTACAGCTAATTTAAACAGGCCAAATATTCACTTACCTGTAAATATAACTGTATATTTACCTGTACAGCTAATTTAACCATGCAAAATATTCACTTACCTGTTCATTTAACCAGACTGTCTATTAAGTAAACTATTATTACCCTCACTTATATCATACGCACATTTAGCTATTTAAGTATTTCTCTGCCATCGACCTGTATAGTATAGTTAACCATCCAACATCCACCAATGTATAGTGTAGTCTAGCAGTAACCGTGCTGACAGTGATTCTCATTCACTAGACAGTGATTCTCATTAAACCAGTTTCAACCATGGCAGTAGCAAATTGAGTTATTTGATTGTTACAGATGTAATTTTTTTCTATGATTACGAAGACTAAGATGCCTAGTTCCCAGCGTTGCACGAGATCTTCAGTTTCTCGCATGGAATAGCCTTCATTTATCAGAACAAGAATAGACTGACGAGTTTAAGAAGAAAGTTCTTTGTTTCTGGCCATTTTGAGTCTGTAATCGAACCCACAAATGCTGATGCTCCAGATACTCAACTAGTCTAAAGAAGGACAGTTTTATTGCTTCTTTAATCAGCACAACAGTTTTCAGCTGTGCTAACATAATTGCAAAGGGTTTTCTAATGATCAATTAGCCTTTTAAAATGATAAACTTGGATTAGCTAATACAATGTGCCATTGGAACACAGGAGTGATGGTTGCTGATAATGGGCCTCTGTATGCCTAGGTAGATATTCCATAAAAAAAAAAAAAAAAGCCTTTTCCAGCGACAATAGTCATTTATAACATTAACAACGTCTACAATGTATTTTTTATGTTATTTTAAATGGACAAAAAAATGTCATTTTCTTTAAAAAACAAGGACATTTCAAAGTGACCCCAAACTTTTGAACGGTAGTGTATATATGTATAATTTTATGAGCTGGATAGCTGGTCTTTGCAAATTGTTTATTTTCATTTGAGCTTGTTAACATATTTAGCTAGCAGCCTGCATGGAAATTGGCTATTAATTGTGCCAATTTTGTTAGCATTCTGGTAATAAGCACCCAGATGGGCTTTTTCACGTTATTGGTGACACCTTGTGTACTAAGCCGGTAATACCGTAAATCCTGGGGTGAGAGAAAGCTGGTATGACAATATAAACATCTGGATACCGCCCAACCCTAGGTGTCTTACTGAGGAGTTCGTAGTTCTTCTCGTTTAGGCGGACGGCATTCTCGCGCCAGAACTTCTCTGATTTGTGGACCGGGCTCCACTCCAGGCGACCGGACTTCAGCTCCGAACTGTACTCATCAAACGAACTGAGAGAGACCGACAGAGAGAGAGAGACACCGAGAGAGAGACCGACAGAGAGAGAGAGAGAGACCGACAGAGAGAGACCGACAGAGAGAGACCGACAGAGAGAGAGAGAGAGAGAGACCGACAGAGAGAGAGAGAGAGAGAGACCGACAGAGAGAGAGAGAGAGAGAGACCGACAGAGAGAGAGAGAGAGACCGACAGAGAGAGAGAGAGAGAGAGACCGACAGAGAGAGAGAGAGAGACCGACAGAGAGAGAGAGAGAGACCGACCGACAGAGAGAGAGAGAGACCGACAGAGAGAGAGAGAGAGAGAGACCGACAGAGAGAGAGAGAGAGAGAGACCGACAGAGAGAGAGAGAGAGAGAGACCGACAGAGAGAGAGAGAGAGAGAGAGAGAGAGACCGACAGAGAGAGAGAGAGAGAGACCGACAGAGAGAGAGAGAGAGAGAGACCGACAGAGAGAGAGAGAGAGAGAGACCGACAGAGAGAGAGAGAGAGAGAGACCGACAGAGAGAGAGAGAGAGAGAGACCGACAGAGAGAGAGAGAGAGAGAGACCGACAGAGAGAGAGAGAGACCGACAGAGAGAGAGAGAGACCGACAGAGAGAGAGAGACCGACAGAGAGAGAGAGACCGACAGAGAGAGAGAGACCGACAGAGAGAGAGAGACCGAGAGAGAGAGAGAGACCGAGAGAGAGAGAGAGAGACCGAGAGAGAGAGAGAGACCGACCGACACCGAGAGAGAGACCGACCGACCACCGAGAGAGAGACCGACCCGACACCCGAGAGAGAGACCGACCGACACCGAGAGAGAGACCGACCGACACCGAGAGAGAGACCGACGACCGAGAGAGAGACCGACCGACACCGAGAGAGAGACCGACCGACACCGAGAGAGAGACCGACCGACACCGAGAGAGAGACCGACACCGAGAGAGAGACCGACACCGAGAGAGAGACCGACCGACAGAGAGAGAGAGACCGACAGAGAGACCGAGAGAGAGAGACCGACCGGGGAGAGAGAGAGAGAGAGACCGACCGAGAGAGAGAGAGAGAGACCGACCGAGAGAGAGAGAGAGAGACCGACCGAGAGAGAGAGAGACCGACCGAGAGAGAGAGACAGAGAGACCGACGGAGAGAGAGAGACCACCGAGAGAGAGAGAGAGAGACCACCGAGAGAGAGAGAGAGAGAGAGAGAGAGAGAGAGAGACCACCGAGAGAGAGAGAGAGAGAGACCACCGAGAGAGAGAGAGAGAGAGAGAGAGACCACCGAGAGAGAGAGAGAGAGAGAGAGAGACCACCGAGAGAGAGACCGACGGAGAGAGACAGAGAGACCGACGGAGAGAGAGAGAGACCGACGGAGAGAGAGAGAGACCGACGGAGAGAGAGAGAGAGAGACCGACGGAGAGACAGAGAGACCGACGGAGAGAGAGAGAGACCGACGGAGAGAGAGAGAGAGACCGACGGAGAGAGAGAGAGAGACCGACGGAGAGAGAGAGAGAGACCACCGAGAGAGAGAGAGAGAGAGAGAGACCACCGAGAGAGAGAGAGAGACCGACCGGGGGAGGGAGGGAGAGACAGAGACAGAGAGAGAGACCGAGACCGACCGAGAGAGAGAGACAGAGAGACAGAGAGAGAGAGACAGAGAGACAGAGAGAGAGAGAGAGAGAGACAGAGAGAGAGAGAGAGACCGACCGAGAGAGAGAGAGAGAGACCGACCGAGAGAGAGAGAGAGAGACCGACCGAGAGAGAGAGAGACCGACCGAGAGAGAGAGAGAGACCGACAGAGAGAGAGAGAGAGACCGACAGAGAGAGAGAGACCGACGGAGACAGAGAGAGAGACCGACGGAGACAGAGAGAGAGACCGACGGAGACAGAGAGAGAGGACCGACGGAGACAGAGAGAGAGACCGACGGAGACAGAGAGAGAGACCGACGGAGACAGAGAGAGAGACCGACGGAGAGAGAGAGAGAGACCACCGAGAGAGAGAGAGAGAGACCACCGAGAGAGAGAGAGAGACCGAGAGAGAGAGAGAGACCGACCGAGAGAGAGAGACCCGACCGAGAGAGAGAGACCGACCGAGAGAGAGAGACCGACCGGGGGGAGGGGGAGAGAGAGAGAGAGACCGAGAGAGAGAGAGAGAGACCGAGAGAGAGAGAGACCGACCGAGAGAGAGAGAGACCGACCGAGAGAGAGAGACCGACCGAGAGAGAGAGACCGACCGGGGGAGGGAGAGAGAGAGAGAGAGACCGAGAGAGAGAGAGAGACCGAGAGAGAGAGAGAGACCGAGAGAGA
>CM042382.1:193747-211247 GCA_023634145.1 Thymallus thymallus
GAACACACCCTTAATATAGAGTGATGTTGACCATATCAGTCTGTCTGGGTATTGACTGGATCAGTTCAGTTCAGGTACAACTCCTACTGTACAGACTCTTACTGCAGGGTTTCTCATGCTCTGGGTGGTGCTGTATTGGTAGTCTCCAGAAGAACCTACTAGCTCTCTCCCAGCCTCTCCAGGTTACATTCAAAGTACAGAAGCTGAGGTTCGGGTCAGAGGTTAAAAGGTCCTGAACATCCTATCCCAGTCTCTCCAGGAGAAACTTGATGTGTGTGTGTGTATGTATATACAGTTGTGGCCAAAAGTTTTGAGAATGACACAAGTATTGGTTTCCACAAAGTTTTCTGCTCCAGTGTTCTTAGATCTTTATGTCAGTAGTTACTATGGTAACACTGAAGTATAATTACAAGTATTCCATAAGTGTGAAAGGCTTTCATTGACAATGACATTCAGTTTATGCAAAGAGTCAATATTTGCAGTGTTGACCCTTCTTTTTCAAGACCTCTGCAATCCGCCCTGGTATGCTGTCAATTAACTTCTGGGCCACATCCTGACTGATGGCAGGCCATTCTTGCATAATCAATGCTTGGAGTTTGTCAGAAGTTGTGGGTTTTTGTTTGTATACCCGCCTCTTGAAGATCGACCACAAGTTCTCAATGGGATTAAGGTCTGGGGAGTTTCCTGGCCATGGACCCAAAATGTCGATGTTTTGTTCCCCAAGCCACTTAGTTATCACTTTTGCCTTATGGCAAGGTGCTCCATCATGCTGGAAAAGGCATTGGTCGTCACATAACTGTTCTTGGATGGTTGGGAGAAGTTCTCGGAGGATGTGTTGGTACCATTCTTTGTTCATGGCTGTGTTCTTAGGCAAAATTGTGCGTGAGCCCACTCCCTTGGCTGAGAAGCAACACCACACATGAATGGTCTGAGGATGCTTTACTGTTGGCATGACACAGGACTGATGGTAGCGCTCACCTTGTCTCTGATGAAAGGGGATTCATCAGAGAAAATGCACTCACACCTGCCTGCTGCCATTCCTGAGCAAGCTCTGCACTGGTTGTGCCCCGATCCCGCAGCTGAATCAACTTTAGGAGACGGTCCTGGCGCTTGCTGGACTTTCTTGGGCGCCCTGACGCCTTCTTCACAACAATTGAATGTCTCTCCTTGAAGTTCTTGATGATCGATTGGTTGATTTAGGTGCAATCTTACCAGCAGCAATATCCATGCCTGTGAAGCCCTTTTTGTGCAAAACAATGATGACGGCACGTGTTTACTTGCAGGTAACCATGGTTGACAGAGGAAGAACAATGATTTCAAGCACCACCCTCCTTTTAAAGCTTCCAGTCTGTTATTCTGACTCAATCAGCATGACAGAGTGATCTCCAGCCTTGTCCTTGTCAACACTCTCACCTGTGTTAACGAGACAATCACTGACATGATGGCAGCTGGTCCTTTTGTGGCAGGGCTGAAATGCAGTGGAAATGTTTTTTGGGGATTAAGTTCATTTTCATGGCAAAGAGGGACTTTGCAATTAATTGAACGTCTCTCTTTATGACATTCTGGAGTATATGCAAATTGCCATCAACACTGAGGCAGCAAACTTTGGAGACCAATACTTGTGTCATTCTCAACTTTTGGCCATGACTGTATAGTAGCAGTACAGTAGGGTTAGAGGTCAGAGGTTAGGGTTAGGGGTAAGAGGTCACATACCTGAGGTCCTGAACGCTCTCCCCCAGACTTTCCAGCAGGAACTTGAGGTCTTCAGTGATGTCCTCGTCATCATACTTCTGCTGGTCCAGATTCTCCAGCTGCTTCAGAACCTTACACTGGATCATAGCTAGAGCATACTCCTGACGGGTCTCCCTCTCCGCTGACTTCTCCAACAGGTTCTAGAATAATAATATGAATATGTATCATGGCCAGAGCATACTCCTCACCAAGAGACAGCAGGGTGTTAATACTGGAGCCACCAAGAGACAGCAGGGTGTTAATACTAAGGTCACCAAGAGACAGCAGGGTGTTAATACTGGAGCAAACCAAGAGACAGCAGGGTGTTAATACTGGAGCCACCCAAGAGACAGCAGGGTGTTAATACTGGAGCCACCAAGAGACAGCAGGGTGTTAATACTGGAGCCACCAAGAGACAGCAGGGTGTTAATACTGGAGCCACCAAGAGACAGCAGGGTGTTAATACTGGAGCCACCAAGAGACAGCAGGGTGTTAATACTGGAGCCACCAAGAGACAGCAGGGTGTTAATACTGGAGCCACCAAGAGACAGCAGGGTGTTAATACTGGAGCCACCAAGAGACAGCAGGGTGTTAATACTGGAGCCATCAAGAGACAGCAGGGTGTTAATACTGGAGCCACCAAGAGACAGCAGGGTGTTAATACTGGAGCCAGTAAGAGACAGCAGGGTGTTAATACTAAGGTCACCAACGCTGCTGGACAGGAGATGAGAACTTGACTCAGAAAATCACATCGGAACTAGATCAAATCAGCCATGATTGGATGGCTGACATCAAATAAATTGTGGTAGACCCTTCAACTTTTACCCTCTGCTTTAAGTACACACTATCAACACACCCCACAAGGCCTGAGCTCTGAAAATAGAACTTGTGAAACCATGACTGACTACCTGCTGAACACACATAGTTCTGTTGTCATGATGTTACTATGGAGAACTATATTTAGAGTTATATATTCAAGCAATAAGGACCACAGCTAAGGGCTGTTCTTGGGCATAGCGCAACAAACCCCCTACTGCTATTATAAACTGGTTACCAACGTAATTAGAGCAGTATAAGTATATGTTTTGTCATACCTGCCAATCAGCATTCACGGCTCGAACCACCCAGTTTATAATATCTTGTAGTATTTTCTGTTGGCACCTTGGCATGATTAAATATCTCACCTGAGGGTGAAACCAAATAAAATGCTCTTCTAAAGTGATCTAACATATTAGTTTACTAAATCAAATCAAACCCTCACATGCGTCATAAACAGGTGTAGACTAACAGTGAAATGCTGACTGACGGGTCCTTCACTCAGAAAATAAGTCTGGTTCATTCTTGGGAGCAATTTCTAAACGCCTGAAGGTACCATGTTTATCTGTACAAACAATAGTACGCAAGTATAAACACCATGGGACCACGCAGCCGTCATACCGCTCAGGAAGGAGACGCGTTCTGTCTCCTAGAGATGAACGTACTTTGGTGCGAAAAGTGCAAATCAATCCCAGAACAACAGCAAAGGACCTTGTGAAGATGCTGGAGGAAACCGGTACAAAAGTATCTATCCACAGTAAAACAAGTCCTATATCGACATAACCTGATAGGCCGCTCAGCAAGGAAGAAGTCACTGCTCCAAAACCGCCATAAAAAAGCCAGACTACAGTTTGTCCTCTGGTCTGATGAAACAAAAATATAACTGTTTGGCCATAATGACCATCGTTATGTTTGGAGGAAAAAGGGTGAGGCTTGCAAGCTGAAGAACACCATCCCAACCGTGAAGCACGGGGGTGGCAGCATCATGTTGTGGGGGTGCTTTGCTGCAGGAGGGACTGGTGCACTTCACAAAATAGATGGCATCATGAGGAAGGAAAATGATGAACCAGCTTCCCCTAAAGACAGGACAGTCCTTGCCCCTCTTCAGTAGTGGTGCGTGGGTAAAATCACCAGGGAAGTGTTATGATAATGGCGTTGTTTGCTCTACAACCTGTTAGTTCATATGCCTTGACACCATGATATGTAGGACTAAGGCCGAGACAAGAAGAAGACAGTGGAAGAATCAATTCAATCACACCTTTGTTTCATCACTAAACCAGAGAGCAACATCTGTCAGGTGAAGTCCACAAAACATACTGCCTGTAACAAACAGTTACACGACCTGCAGCATGGTGCAGCAAGGTAATGTTTGACATTTTCAGACTACTAAACAACTATTGATTTAGAACCACAGAGTTAACACAAGTCACAAAGAAAACAGGAGCTGCAACTTCAACATGTAATCACCCAAGTCTAATACAGTGACAACTAAAAGATAGCAAAATCAGTTTTGTCCAATCAACGTAAGCTAAATATGATGTGGCTGTCCATGGTACTGATGCGTGTGTGTGAACTTGTTGATTCACCCTACTTACAGAAACGCCAATGGCATCCTCCTCTTTTATGTTGCTGAAATGGTCTATCACTCTGTCATACAGCACACGCTTTTAGTTGTTGTTGTCTACCTGGCTAAAATACTTGCTAGCTAGTCTAACTTCCTATCATGAGCAACGATACGCCAGGCCAGCTAGTTAACATTAGCATACTACGTCTAGCCACATATTGAACTAGTACCATGAATACACAGCATTGGATTTGAGCGCATTAGGCTGTAATTTCACTGGTGTCCTATTGCCCTTTACTAGTCATTTATAACCGCATGTGAATCCTTTATCTAACGGTTTGACAACCAAGATTAAAATGTTCATCCATATCGGGTGAACCGTTTAGAAATTACAGCCCTTTCTGTATATAGTCCCACCAGATTACAGCCCTTTCTGTATATAGTCCCACCAGATTACAGCCCTTTCTGTATATAGTCCCACCAGATTACAGCCCTTTCTGTATATAGTCCCACCAGATTACAGCCCTTTCTGTATATAGTCCCACCAGATTACAGCCCTTTCTGTATATAGTCCCACCAGATTACAGCCCTTTCTGTATATAGTCCCACCAGATTACAGCCCTTTCTGTATATAGTCCCACCAGATTACAGCCCTTTCTGTATATAGTCCCACCAGATTACAGCCCTTTCTGTATATAGTCCCACCAGATTACAGCCCTTTCTGTATATAGTCCCACCAAATTACAGCCCTTTCTGTATATAGTCCCACCAGATTACATCCCTTTCTGTATATAGTCCCACCAAATTACAGCCCTTTCTGTATATAGTCCCACCAGATTACAGCCCTTTCTGTATATAGTCCCACCAGATTACAGCCCTTTCTGTATATAGTCCCACCAGATTACAGCCCTTTCTGTATATAATCCCACCAGATTACAGCCCTTTCTGTATATAGTCCCACCAGATTACAGCCCTTTCTGTATATAGTCCCACCAAATTACAGCCCTTTCTGTATATAGTCCCACCAGATTACAGCCCTTTCTGTATATAGTCCCACCAGATTACAGCCCTTTCTGTATATAGTCCCACCAAATTACAACCCTTTCTGTATATAGTCCCACCAGATTACAGCCCTTTCTGTATATAGTCCCACCAGATTACAGCCCTTTCTGTATATAGTCCCACCAAATTACAGCCCTTTCTGTATATAGTCCCACCAGATTACATCCCTTTCTGTATATAGTCCCACCAAATTACAGCCCTTTCTGTATATAGTCCCACCAGATTACAGCCCTTTCTGTATATAGTCCCACCAAATTACAGCCCTTTCTGTATATAGTCCCACCAGATTACAGCCCTTTCTGTATATAGTCCCACCAGATTACAGCCCTTTCTGTATATAGTCCCACCAGATTACAGCCCTTTCTGTATATAGTCCCACCAAATTACAGCCCTTTCTGTATATAGTCCCACCAAATTACAGCCCTTTCTGTATATAGTCCCACCAAATTACAGCCCTTTCTGTATATAGTCCCACCAGATTACAGCCCTTTCTGTATATAGTCCCACCAGATTACAGCCCTTTCTGTATATAGTCCCACCAAATTACAGCCCTTTCTGTATATAGTCCCACCAAATTACAGCCCTTTCTGTATATAGTCCCACCAGATTACAGCCCTTTCTGTATATAGTCCCACCAAATTACAGCCCTTTCTGTATATAGTCCCACCAGATTACAGCCCTTTCTGTATATAGTCCCACCAGATTACAGCCCTTTCTGTATATAGTCCCACCAGATTACAGCCCTTTCTGTATATAGTCCCACCAAATTACATCCCTTTCTGTATATAGTCCCACCAGATTACATCCCTTTCTGTATATAGTCCCACCAAATTACATCCCTTTCTGTATATAGTCCCACCAGATTACAGCCCTTTCTGTATATAGTCCCACCAAATTACAACCCTTTCTGTATATAGTCCCACCAAATTAAAGCCCTTTCTGTATATAGTCCCACCAGATTACAGCCCTTTCTGTATATAGTCCCACCAGATTACAGCCCTTTCTGTATATAGTCCCACCAGATAACAGCCCTTTCTGTATATAGTCCCACCAGATTACATCCCTTTCTGTATATAGTCCCACCAGATAACAGCCCTTTCTGTATATAGTCCCACCAGATTACAGCCCTTTCTGTATATAGTCCCACCAAATTACAGCCCTTTCTGTATATAGTCCCACCAGATTAAAGGACCAAATGTAGTCGGGCAAATTAAATGATTAAAGTAGTGTAAAGTGTAGTATCTGGTCCCATATTCCCAGCTCACTGTGACTCTACAAACTTACTATATACATTTACTGTTTGGTTCAGATTATTTTGGTCCCAATAGAAATGAACAGTAAATAATGTATTGTGTCATTTTGAGTCACTTTCATTGTAAATAAGAATATAATGTTTCTAAACACGTCTACATTAATGTGGATGTTACCATGGTTACGGCTAGTCCTGAAGGAATCCTGAATAATAATGAGAAAGTTAGTTAGCACCAATATTATTCTCCCAAGACATGCTAACCTCTCACCATTACAACAAGAGGGGATGTTAGAGTTAGTTATTATTCTCCCAAGACATGCTAACCTCTCACCATTACAACAAGAGGGGATGTTAGAGTTAGTTATTATTCTCCCAAGACATGCTAACCTTTCACCATTACAATAAGAGGGGATGTTAGAGTTAGTTATTATTCTCCCAAGACATGCTAACCTCTCACCATTACAATAAGAGGGGATGTTAGTATTTGTGTCTCTGCATTATTTACCATTCATTTATTTTGGGCACAAAACACAACCAAAACAAACAGCAAATGCATCCAAAAGGTTTTTGGTTTATATCAATGATGTCGCTCTCGCTGCTGGTGACTCTGATCCATCTCAACCCAGACGACACCATTCTGTATACATCTGGCCCCTCTTTGGACACTGTGTTAACTAACCTTCAAACAAGCTTTAATGCCATACAACACTCCTTCCGTGGCTCCAACTGCTCTTAAATGCTAGTAAGACTAAATGCATGCTCTTCAATAGAAAGTTGCCTGCACCCGCCCACCGGACCATCATCACTACCCTGGACGGGTCTGACTTAGAATATGTGGACACCTACAAATACCTAGGTGTCTGGTTAGACTGTAAACTCTCCTCCCAGACATTAACCGTCTTCAATCCAAAATCAGCTTCATATTACGCAACAAAGCCTCCTTCACTCAAAGCCAACACCTCCTTTGGCCGCCATTCCTTCCAGTTCTCTGCTGCCAATGACTGGAATGAATTGCAAAAATCACTGAAGCTGGAGACTACCTTCAATAACTTTAAGCATCAGCTGTCAGAGCTGCTTATCGATCACTGCACCTGTATACAGCCCTTCTGTAAATAGCCCACCCTACTACTCATCCACATATTTATTATCTTTGCTCATTTTGCACTCCAGTATCTCTATTTGCACATCTTCATTTGCACATTCCATCATTCCAGTGTTAATGCTAATCTGTCATTTATTTCACCACTATGGTCTATTTATTGTCCTACCTTCCTAACCTTACTGCATTTTGCACTACATTTGCACTCTGTATATAGACTTTCTATTGTGTTATTGACTGTATGTTTGTTTATTCTCATGTGTAACTCTGTTGTTTTTGTTGCACTGCTTGGCTTTATCTGTGAAGGAGTGGCCTTCACTAAAGACATTCATTTTAAAGTGTATTTATTAAAAGTATTTACAGAGAAGGTTGTGTTTGTGTATGTCCTTATTTCATTCAGTAATATACCAAACAGAGTTTCTAGATCTTTCCCGTCATTTTAAACCAATTGCAGTTATGCGTTCAAGTGGTTGTTTCTATTGGTCCAGCTGATGGAAGTGGTTGTTTCTATTGGTCCAGCTGATGGAAGTGGTTGTTTCTGTTGGTCCAGCTGATGGAAGTGGTTGTTTCTATTGGTCCAGCTGATGGAAGTGGTTAAGTGGTTGTTTCTATTGGTCCAGCTGATGGAAGTGGTTAAGTGGTTGTTTCTATTGGTCCAGCTGATGGAAGTGGTTAAGTGGTTGTTTCTATTGGTCCAGCTGATGGAAGTGGTTAAGTGGTTGTTTCTATTGGTCCAGCTGATGGAAGTGGTTAAGTGGTTGTTTCTATTGGTCCAGCTGATGGAAGTGGTTAAGTGGTTGTTTCTATTGGTCCAGCTGATGGAAGTGGTTAAGTGGTTGTTTCTATTGGTCCAGCTGATGGAAGTGGTTAAGTGGTTGTTTCTATTGGTCCAGCTGATGGAAGTGGTTAATCGAAACTGGTGTTTCAGATCAGTAATTAGGTCACCTGCCAGTATGTGTGCCAGAATGTTTGTGTCAGTTGAATGTCTAAACTATTTTGAGCCACATCAGTTTTAAGTTTATTATTACTCATTGTGTATTTATTCCTCGTATAATTATTTTGTAATGATTTCTTTTTTTCTCTCTGCTTTGTTGGGAAGGACCCGTCAGTAAGCATTTCACTGTTAGTCTACACATGTTGTTTACCAAGCATTTCACTGTTAGTCTACACATGTTGTTTACCAAGCATTTCACTGTTAGTCTACACATGTTGTTTACCAAGCATTTCACTGTTAGTCTACACATGTTGTTTACCAAGCATTTCCCTGTTAGTCTACACATGTTGTTTACCAAGCATTTCAAATCAAATTAAAGTTTATTTTACTGCATTTGTCAAGGGGGAAGGACTATGTATGCTTATGAAATTTCCCCCCCCGGGTGATCAATAAAGTATCTATCTATCTATCTATCTATGTAACCACTCAATTGTATAAAGAAGAACGAGATGAGTCTGGGAAGAGCAGTGGCCTCCGGAGGCTCCTCGGCTTTGTTACTAAAAGTCTAATGTTACTTTTCCAAACTTTGAGAGTGCTTTATTTTTGAGAGAAATAGGGAAGATTTTCCACAACATAATTGGTGAGCTAGCCAGGAGTGGCTTGGGACCAGACGGGTGCTGAACCGATCGAGGGATGCTGGACGAGACACAAACTAACAGTGGCCACTGTATAAAGCTTACTGGAGGTCTCTCCAAATTTCAGGCCAAATGTTTTATCACTGTTTGATGTAAAAGCACAGAGTTTGTAGGAGTAACAAACAAAAGCATGCATGACTGATTGATTAATCTAGAAGAGGGAACCTGAAGCCCAGGTGGGGGAGGCATTAGATACATACTGTATCTATGTATCTAATGTATATAGTCCAAATATATATAGATACATACTGGGTGTATTGATCAGTGTGATTGGGTTGGGTTGTGGCCATAGATACATACTGGGTGTATTGATCAGTGTGATTGGGTTGGGTTGTGGCCATAGATACATACTGGGTGTATTGATCAGTGTGCTTGGGTTGGGTTGTGGCCATAGATACATACTGGGTGTATTGATCAGTGTGATTGGGTTGTGGCCATAGATACATACTGGGTGTATTGATCAGTGTGATTGGGTTGGGTTGTGGCCATAGATACATACTGGGTGTATTGATCAGTGTGATTGGGTTGGGTTGTGGCCATAGATACATACTGGGTGTATTGATCAGTGTGATTGGGTTGGGTTGTGGCCATAGATACATACTGGGTGTATTGATCAGTGTGATTGGGTTGGGTTGGGCGCATGTGTCATTCAGGCTGTTCATTTGGGTCGGTGATCGGTCTGTGTTGTCCTGGTGTTGTTGTGTGACTGTCTGGCTCATGTTGGTCCTGCTGGTCACTCAATTGGTTCAATTCATCTCGGTGGGAGTGGCTGACTATTTGCTTGGGCATTTAAGAATAGAAAGAGAGAAAATCCTGTGGATACCGCTGAAGAAATAGCATATTAATAAAATAATTAAAATATGCTAATACTTCAGGTCTGAATGGACAGGTCTCTGCGGATACCGCTGATATTAGTATATCGTAAAAGTGCTAATTCGGGTCTGTACAGGTAGAGTTACGTTTGTGATACAACATCATGGTTCTAAAGTTGTGTTATTTGTCTTGTGACTGCAGTATAAACCTGTATTGTAAATATGTATAATATATAGTATGAAGTAGACAGTAGTCATTTAGAAGTATGATGTAGAGGTCATATTCAGAGTGATACTGTATACTTAAGAGTTGTGCGTTTATAGAGCTGCATTGAAAACTATATAGAATTGCGGTTTGGATTATTATATTTTAAAGAGGAATATTTAGAGTTGTGTTTAGAGAGTTCTATTAGGTTGAGCTGGTACTGCAGGTTAGGTTGAGCTGGTACTGCAGGTTAGGTTGAGCTGGTACTGCAGGTTAGGTTGAGCTGGTACTGCAGGTTAGGTTGAGCTGGTACTGCAGGTTAGGTTGAGCTGGTACTGCAGGTTAGGTTGAGCTGGTACTGCAGGTTAGGTTGAGCTAGTACTGCAGGTTAGGTTGAGCTGGTACTGCAGGTTAGGTTGAGCTGGTACTGCAGGTTAGGTTGAGCTGGTACTGCAGGTTAGGTTGAGCTGGTACTGCCGTTTGAGCTGGTACTGCAGGTTAGGTTGAGCTGGTACTGCCGTTTGAGCTGGTACTGCCGTTTGAGCTGGTACTGCGCACATTTAGAGGATTGCACGTGAGGAGGTGTAATAAAGTAGAAATAGCTTTAAAAAGCAGGTAAATGTTTTTATTTGGACAAGGTTGTCTAAGTAAGAGAAACCCCTCCACTGCCCCTTGCGCCCCCTACTGCTGGTCAGGTGTATGTATGTGAATGATAGGTAGGATGTGTAATGAATAGATTGTTATAATGTGAAATTAATATAGTTGATTTTTAAGGTTAGGGAAAAGTGCAGTGAGTAGAACCACTTTTTAGGATGTCAATATAAATTAATGTATTCATGGTTGTTTGTCATTTTGTCTTGTCTTTTAATCATTATATGTGTTATTGTTTTTACCATCAAGGACCACTTTGGAAACAAGCGTTTTAATTAATACTTTCAAGTGATATCCTCTGGGTCCACATTGTACATTTTGATGTATATGTCTGATAAACTCAATTCAATTCAAAATAAAGGTGGATAGTTTGGAGTTATAGTGTGGACTCACATTGGAAGTCTGTATTTTCAAGACTGGATTGTGAATTTGCACTATACAGTTGAAGTAGATACATACTGAGAGTTTGTGTTGATAGGGAAATAGATATGAATAATATGGATATCATCAGAACCATGGAGATATTTTATATGGAAATGTAAGACAGCTGAACACAGTAAGAGAATATAAGAATAGTGACATAAAGTAGACACACAGGAACAAACAAGTTCAGTATTTAAACATTTAGAAACAGGAGAAGTTAATACTTTCAGGTTTGAAACGTGGATATTATTAGGAGACAGTAAGATCTGGTCAAGTTATCCCAGACTAGATGGACCATTAGGAAAATACTTAAGGACAGGAGAGCCTGAGTGGTTTACTATTGGTGGTAGTGTATTATGAAGACAGAGTAGCCACTAGGCAGAGACAATCAGAAGGAGCTAGACAATATAGAAACTAGAAAAGTTTCAGTAAAATAGGTTAAAATTAAGGAGTGCATGATCAAATACTGAATAGGTAAATAAATTAACCTGAGATTGATAATAGAAAAACATGAATTAGTAAGACATTGCAAACAGAGTAGAGCGGTTTAAAATACTATTAAAATATATCTGTAAAATTTTAAATAAAGATAACTTTAGAACTTTAGAAAAACAACAATCAGTCAGGAACACCAGAAGAACTGATGAAGAAAAGGTTCCACTGAATACAGTCTCAGAGAAATGGGAGAAGAGGAGCAGAAAGATGGAGATTAAATGGCCAAAAGGAAGGAACGCTCAACGTGACAGAGTGAAGAAATGGATACCATAAGAAAGAAGTACAAGGCAGGAAATGAAGAAGGAAAGAGATTCTGTGGATGTTTTGAGAAGAAGGCAGAAGATGGAGAGAAAGCATGGCTCAGGATAGAACAATGTTGAAGGAAAAAGAGAAAGAAGGCTTGTGAACGCACACCTCCACCATATGTAGAGGGAGGACTGTACCCCCAGATTACAGGGAGATGTAGAGGGAGGACTGTACCCCCAGATTACAGGAATAGTAGAAATATTACACCTCCACCATATGTAGAGGGAGGACTGTACCCCCAGATTACAGGGAGATGTAGAGGGAGGACTGTACCCCCAGATTACAGGGAGATGTAGACGGAGGACTGTACCCCCAGATTACAGGAATAGTAGAAATATTACACCTCCACCATATGTGGAGGGAGGACTGTACCCCCAGATTACAGTAATAGTAGAAATTACACCATGTGGAGGGAGGACTGTACCTCCAGATTACAGGAATAGTAGAAATATTACACCTCCACCATATGTGGAGGGAGGACTGTACCCCCAGATTACAGGAATAGTAGAAATTACACCATGTGGAGGGAGGACTGTACCTCCAGATTACAGGAATAGTAGAAATATTACACCATGTGGAGGGAGGACTGTACCCCCAGATTACAGGAATAGTAGAAATATTACACCTCCACCATATGTGGAGGGAGGACTGTACCCCCAGATTACAGGGAGATGTAGAGGGAGGACTGTACCCCCAGATTACAGGGATATGTAGAGGGAGGACTGTACCGCCAGATTACAGGAATAGTAGAAATATTACACCACCATGTGGAGGGAGGACTGTACCCCCTGATTACAGAGAGATGTAGAGGGAGGACTGTACCCCCAGATTACAGGAATAGTAGAAATATTACACCTTCACCATATGTAGAGGGAGGACTGTACCCCCAGATTACAGAGAGATGTAGAGGGAGGACTGTACCCCCAGATTACAGGAATAGTAGAAACATTACACCACCATGTGGAGGGAGGACTGTACCCCCTGATTACAGGAATAGTAGAAATATTACACCACCATGTGGAGGGAGGACTGTACCCCCTGATTACAGAGAGATGTAGAGGGAGGACTGTACCCCCAGATTACAGGAATAGTAGAAATATTACACCTTCACCATATGTAGAGGGAGGACTGTACCCCCAGATTACAGAGAGATGTAGAGGGAGGACTGTACCCCCAGATTACAGGAATAGTAGAAACATTACACCACCATGTGGAGGGAGGACTGTACCCCCAGATTACAGGAATAGTAGAAACATTACACCACCATGTGGAGGGAAGACTGTACCCCCAGATTACAGGAATAGTAGAAACATTACACCACCATGTGGAGGGAGGACTGTACCCCCAGATTACAGGAATAGTAGAAATATTACACCTTCACCATATGTGGAGGGAGGACTGTACCCCCAGATTACAGAGAGATGTAGAGGGAGGACTGTACCCCCAGATTACAGGAATAGTAGAAATATTACACCTCCACCATATGTAGAGGGAGGACTGTACCCCCAGATTACAGAGAGATGTAGAGGGAGGACTGTACCCCCAGATTACAGGAATAGTATAAATATTACACCTCCACCATATGTAGAGGGAGGACTGTACCCCCAGATTACAGGAATAGTATAAATATTACACCTCCACCATATGTAGAGGGAGGACTGTACCCCCAGATTACAGGAATAGTATAAATATTACACCTCCACCATATGTGGAGGGAGGACTGTACCCCCAGATTACAGAGAGATGTAGAGGGAGGACTGTACCCCCAGATTACAGGAATAGTAGAAATATTACACCTCCACCATATGTAGAGGGAGGACTGTACCCCCAGATTACAGAGAGATGTAGAGGGAGGACTGTACCCCCAGATTACAGGAATAGTAGAAATATTACACCTCCACCATATGTGGCCTCATGGTGAAATCCCTGAGTGGTTTCCTTCCTCTACGGCAACATCTTTGTAGTGACTGGGTGTATTGATACACCATCATCACCAAGCATCTCTCTGACCTTTTTTAACCTGTCTCTCCGTTCTGGGGAGGTTCCCATTGCTTGGAAGGCAGCCACGGTTAGTCCTTTATTTAAAGGGGAGATCAAGCTGATCCTAACTGTTAGAGGCCTATTTCTATTTTGCCCTGTGTTATGAACCCAGTATGGGTTGTATTGTGTGTTTGTGTTTTCTTTTTGTTTGGTTTGGAGGATGGAGTTAGGGTGAGTGACGTCCCTTCAGCTGTGACGGGGCGCTCTCCCATCCTCGTGCCGTTTGCATCCTTGATTCCGTTGTTTGTTTCTGTTCGTCTCTTCATAATTAATTATTCTTACTGTAATAAATGTTACTCTTTTTTGAGCATTGTTTATCAAAAGTGTTGGAAAAACTTATCAACTGACTGGCTTTCTTGATGTCTATAGTATTCTCTCTGGTATGCAGTCTGGTTTCCTCTCAGGTTATGGATGTGTCACTGCAACCTTAAAGGTCCTCAATGATGTCACCACTGCCCTTGATTCTAAACAATGTTGTGCTGCTATTTTTATTGACTTTGTCAAAGCTTTTGATACGGTAGACCATTCCATTCTTGTGGGCCGGCTAAGGAGTATTGGTGTCTCTGAGGGGTCTTTGGTCTGGTTTACTAACTACTTCTCTCAAAGAGTGCAGTGTATAAAGTCAGAACATCTGCTGTCTCAGCCACTGCCAGTCACCAAGGGAGTACCCTTGTGTAAAAGTGTAAAGGGATATTCTAGCAGTACGTACCCTGAAGGCAGCCAGTATGATGCGTGTGACCTTCTCCTTGACAGACTCCTGCAGGATGTCAGACAGGGCCGGCACCACGTTGTAGCGACGTAGCTGCTCACAGAGCTGAGAGCTGAAGGCCAGCAGCCACACACAGAACACCATCTGGTACTGGAGCTGGAAACCACACTTGTTACTGAGCACAGCCGTGATGCTAGAGGGAGGAGAGAGAACAGTGTCAGGTGTAAGAAATGCAAACACCACCATATGGTACTGGAAACCACACTTGTCAATCACAGCAGTTTTATGGTGCATCATGGTTTTGGTTATGGAGTTTATGGCTCGAGTTACAGATAACAGCAGTGGTTTGGCTAACTTCATCTTCTAGTGTAGTCAAGCAGAATAAAGCACTGCACCACTTCAACCACAATAATGCTGTAATGCTAACTAACAGATAGAAGGTAGTAGTAATAGTAGTATCCAGTAATTAACTATGCTAACTAACAGATAGAAGGTAGTAGTAATAGTAGTATCCAGTAATTAACTATGCTAACTAACAGATAGAAGGTAGTAGTAGCCAGTAATTAACAATGCTAACTAACAGATAGAAGGTAGTAGTAATAGTAGTAGCCAGTAGTTAACAATGCTAACTAACAGATAGAAGGTAGTAGTAATAGTAGTATCCAGTAATTAACAATGCTAACTAACAGATAGAAGGTAGTAGTAATAGTAGTAGCCAGTAATTAACAATGCTAACTAACAGATAGAAGGTAGTAGTAATAGTAGTATCCAGTAATTAACAATGCTAACTAACAGATAGAAGGTAGTAGTAACAGTAGTATCCAGTAATTAACAATGCTAACTAACAGATAGAAGGTAGTAGTAATAGTAGTATCAAGTAATTAACAACGCTAACTAACAGATAGAAGGTAGTAGTATCCAGTAATAAACAATGCTAACTAACAGATAGAAGGTAGTAGTAATAGTAGTATCAAGTAATTAACAACGCTAACTAACAGATAGAAGGTAGTAGTATCCAGTAATTAACAATGCTAACTAACAGATAGAAGGTAGTAGTAATAGTAGTATCAAGTAATTAACAACGCTAACTAACAGATAGAAGGTAGTAGTATCCAGTAATAAACAATGCTAACTAACAGATAGAAGGTAGTAGTAATAGTAGTATCAAGTAATTAACAACGCTAACTAACAGATAGAAGGTAGTAGTATCCAGTAATTAACAATGCTAACTAACAGATAGAAGGTAGTAGTAATAGTAGTATCAAGTAATTAACAACGCTAACTAACAGATAGAAGGTAGTAGTATCCAGTAATAAACAATGCTAACTAACAGATAGAAGGTAGTAGTAATAGTAGTATCAAGTAATTAACAACGCTAACTAACAGATAGAAGGTAGTAGTATCCAGTAATTAACAATGCTAACTAACAGATAGAAGGTAGTAGTAATAGTAGTAGCCAGTGATTTAAAAAATGCTAACTAACAGATAAATACTTGCTAACACTTCAGTATCCAGAGACTAGTAGTAGATGTAGTAATAGTATCCAGAGACTAATAGTACTAGTAACAGTGTTAGATGTAGTAATAGTATCCAGAGACTAATAGTACTAGTAACAGTGTTAGATGTAGTAATAGTATTCAGAGACTAATAGTACTAGTAACAGTGTTAGATGTAGTAAGTATCCAGAGACTAGTAGTAGTATTAGATGTAGTAATAGTATCCAGAGACTAGTAGTAGTATTAGATGTAGTAAGTATCCAGTAACTCACCAGTAATTAATAACGCTATAAAATATATAAGGTAGTAGTAATAGGTAGTAGCAGTATCCAGAGACTCACCAGTTGACCCCGTCAGCCTCCACCCACGCAAACCTGTACTCATTGACCCTCAGCATCAGCTGGAGGCAGCCTGCCACACACTGCACATACTGGGAGCTCTGGAGGGGGGAGAATGACACACACACACACACAAAGTCTCGTCAGGAAAATGGGTAGGGATTTGGAATGACCTGGTCATCCATTCTGAAACAGTCATCACCAATGAATCTTTATTTATATAGCCCTTTTAACAAAGTAGTAGTAGTAACAGCAGTAGTAGTAGTAGTAACAGCAGCAGCAGTAGTAGTAGTAGTAGTAGTAGCAGTAGTAGTAGTAGTAGTAACAGCAGTAGTAGTAGTAGTAGTAGTAGTAGTAGTAGTAACAGCAGCAGTAGTAGTAACAGCAGCAGCAGTAGCAGTATTAGTAACAGCAGTAGCAGTAGTAGTAGTAACAGCAGTAGTAGTAGTAACAGCAGCAGCAGTAGTAGTAGTAGTAGTAGTAACAGCAGTAGTAGTAGTAACAGCAGCAGTAGTATTAGTAGTAACAGTAGTAGTAGTAGTAGTAACAGTAGTAGTAGTAGTAGTAGTAACAGCAGCAGTAGTAACAGTAGTAGTAGTAACAGCAGCAGCAGTAGTAACAGCAGCAGTAGTAGTAACAGCAGCAGTAGTAGTAACAGCAGCAGTAGTATTAGTAGTAACAGCAGTAGTAGTAATAGCAGCAGCAGTAGTAGTAACAGCAGCAGTAGTAGTAGTAACAGCAGCAGTAGTAGTAGTAACAGCAGCAGCAGTAGTAACAGTAGTAGTAACAGCAGTAGTAGTAAGAGCAGCAGTAGTAGTAACAGCAGCAGTAGTAGTAACAGCAGCAGTAGTAGTAACAGCAGCAGTAGTAGT